>CM046041.1:12633870-12906370 GCA_025215565.1 Flaveria ramosissima
AACACCAAAACCAAGCGGATTCATAGGCCATCTTCACCATCTTCTCATACTCTCCCTCTTTTAAAATCAAGGTTCTAAACTCTAAACCCTACTTGATTAAGGTTACAAAAGTTAAACATGTGTTTAAATAAACACATGTGACTAACCCTTTTGATTTAACACTCAAGATTTTTATAAAACGTATATTTCAAACTTATTTTTCAGACAATAAGGAAGCTTTTAAGAATCTGAAATAAACAAGCAAACCTTAAAAATCAAATTTATAAAAGGAGATTATCAACAAAAGGGTTAAAAACCTAGATATAACTTGTTTAAAATTAGTTCTTAATGTAATGACTATGATTGTGGGAACAAATATTGAAAATATTATGAATATTAGGAAATATAGTTCTGTAAATTTTCGTGCCATTACTATAATTAAATAATTATATAAATTATCTAAGTATTTAAAAGGAAAAATCATGCTGGAAGAACCGACCCTGGAAAAATGATGAAATATATAAATAGATATAAATTATAACTTAGAAAAGTTCGAAAATCAAAGAGATAATGTGTGGAAAAATTAGATACTGACTATTACAATTTATAGAACTTACTGAAAAAGTTTCGTGACCTAACTCAAAGATATGTTCAAATTATGAATTTTTAAATATTCTGCCAAC
Source organism: Flaveria ramosissima (assembly GCA_025215565.1). Taxonomy (NCBI): domain Eukaryota; kingdom Viridiplantae; phylum Streptophyta; class Magnoliopsida; order Asterales; family Asteraceae; genus Flaveria; species Flaveria ramosissima. The sequence continues at coordinate 12,634,533 of CM046041.1, forward strand.
TGAAAATCAGGAAAAATATTTAGACTACGAAATAAATTATGAGAAATTTATAGAAAATATAAAAATCAGAGTGGAACAGGCTGTGTAAAAATGGGAATTTCTAAGCATATTCTAATATTTTTATTAAATATTGGTAAAATGAGAAAAATTATAAAAATTGACTCTGCTATGATTTAGGATATAAGAAAATTTTGAGAAACTGTAAAATTTATGACAAATATTCTGACCAAATTTGAATTATTTTAGAGGCACGAAGGTATTTCCAATGTTTAAGTAATGTAAAATCTATAGAAAATAAGCTGAAAAATAATAGTGAAATGAAATTTTACTATATTATGTCTAATATTAGAATTTATCTACTATAAAAATTTTATGATGTATACATAATCATAACTTCTAAAATAAATTTTATAGTTTGAGGTGCTAAAAATGTTAAAGAAAATACATTTTTCTAAACTATAAATATTTTTGTTTATAGGTTATCATTGGAAGTAAAAGGTGACATTCATAGCCCCATTTTATTTTTATAAACTTTTGGGAGAAAAAACATACTGTTTTTATGAGTTGATGCATTACTGAGATTTTTGAGATTTACTGTTATTTATGTTACAACCATTAATTCGGATGTGAAACCGTTAGATAATATTGGTAGCGCTACTTAGGAAAATATTTTCTGCACCAACAGGATGAGTGTTGTGATGCTATATTATCTGATTTATGAATTATGTTATGACAGATATGAATGATCTGATTATTAAGTAAGGTTTGGTTGTATCTGATGCATCAATACTATTTTGTTTATAATAAACCTGTGAACTCACCAACTTTGTGTTGACTATTTTGAGTATGCTTTTTCAGGAGTTCATCATGACTAACAGCTTAATGTTCTCTTTTGATTTGTACAATGGCTGGGGAGAGATAGTGGGAAAAGTTTGTGTGAATCTGACAGTTAACCTGTATGACCTCAGTGTATCGGTGGATGCTCATTTCCATCGTCTGTGAAGATGTAGCTGTTAGATCATTATGATGTAATAGGATTATATTATTTCAAATTTTTACTGTGATGATTTAATATAATCCTAACCTTAATATTATGTTATGAATCTTGTCATGTTTATGTGTTATCTGTTTTAAAAATTTGTGAATCAATGAGTTCTGAACAAACAAGTCACTCCCTAAGCATTTCACGCTTCCGCCAGGATGTGACAGGTTGGTATCAGAGCCATTGGTTATAGAGAATTAGGTATCATAAAATGCCTAGACTATAACCATAAGCTCATATCAGTATGATTATGTGTATACATGAATTTGTGTGATTTCATGAATATTCTAAAATTTTCTCTTAATAAATTTAAAGGTAAAAGATTTATTTATAATATGTGGAAATAAGTAACTAATTGTTTTGTTCAAATTATGAAAAGATTTTTTTTGCAGCTATGAGTACTGATAATTATCTCAATGAGACTGACTCATCCGAATATTCGGACTATAACGATTATAAAGAAATTACACCTAAACCTGAACCTCAGCAAGTCTTGGAACCTCCTCATACCAAAATTGAAAATAACCATAAGCCCAAATTTTATGTTCGTCGTGCACCAGTTACAGTAGGAGGGTATACCATTAAAACTCCCAGGAAAAAGGTACGAACCGGAAACAAGTTCAAAGCTAAGCAAGATGAGGATGAAGAGATACAAAAGATTGATTCCCCCAAGAACGAAGAAAGAGAGGCTAAAAGACAAAAGGTGGATGAAGACCAAATCGCAGCAGCTCAACAAACTCTTAAACAGCTTAAGAAAATTCAACAAGGAATCAAGAGTATTCAGAAGGATGTTAAAGAACTGAAGGCACCCAAGAAAAACATCTTTTCAAGAATATGGAAATGGATGCATGGAAATTAGAAATTATCTTTTAACTCTAACATATGAAAATCCCTAATAAGAACTTGAATGAAATATATCTTTTGTGTTTGGAATTATTATTTGTTATGTGTTAGCTAAAATATTATTAAGAATCTAAAAATTCTTTTAATATTGACTACAATTAACTATAGAAAATCATGCCGCCAAGAAGGAACACACAGCCCGTAAGAAGAACGGCGCGAGTGGGACGACCTAGAACCAGACTTGGGGAAGAAACTCCTATAAACACGACCACCAATGAAGATGAAAGAATCTCACGAATAGTGTCACAGCAAATAGAGGCTGCCATACCCATACTGGTGACCCAGCTTCAACAAAACCTAAACCTCGGAACAACAACACCAGGCAACGAGATACCCATGGACGATACCATGAGAGGACAACCAGAAGAGGAAGCTATAACTGAAAAAGGATGTTCTTACAAGACTTTTATGTCATGTAGGCCCCGGGAATTTGATGGTAGAGGCGGAGCTGTACAAGCCTTACGCTGGTTGGATGAGATGGAATCAACCCTAGAAATCAGCAAATGTGCCAATAACAACAAAACCTTGTTTGCTTCGCATTCACTAAAAGAGAAGGCACAATCCTGGTGGAAAATGGAAACGCACACTATAGGTAGGCATGTCATGAATGAATTAAGTTGGGAAGAATTCAGGGGTTTAGTAATAGAAAAATAATGTTCCTATAATGAAATAGAGAAATTAGAAACCGAATTCTTCGCATTAGAAATAAAAGGGGCAGCACATCGAGAGTACACTGACAGGTATAATGAACTCTCAAGACTAGTACCACATCTAGTAGCCCCAGAAGCAAAAAGGATAGGAAGGTATATTTGGGGATGAGTACCACAAATAAGGGGACTAGTAAAATCTACTATGCCTAAGACCTTTCAAGATGTCGTAAGCCTATCAGGGAGCTTAATAGACGAAATGATAAGAAACGGATCATTAAGTAACCCTAGATCAGGAGAAAAGAGAAGTGGAGTGATGATAATTCAGGAGGAAGATTTAAAGGAAATCCTCAGAAAAGAATAGTCCGACAGCCCACCCGGAACTTCTTAGGAATGACACGGGAAAAGAAACCACAAGCAGAAAACCAGCCATGGTGCAGTACTTGCCAAAGATATCATCAAGGCAATTGCGCAATGGTAATCTGTTACAACTACAAGAAAAAGGGACATATATCCCGAGACTGTAAAAGCCCCACAAATCCAAAACCAGTCTGTTATCAATGTGGAAACGAAAACCATCTTCGGAACGAATGTCCACAACTAAAGGGTAAGGCTTCGGTCAACCAGAACAACCCTCGGGGAAGAGCATTCGTGATGCAAGCGGAAGAAGCTCGACACGAACCAGAGGTTGTCACGGGTACGTTTCCTATAAACAATCAGTACGCTACTGTACTATTTGATACTGGAGTAACCTGTAGTTTTATTTCAAATACGTTTAGACCACTGCTTAACCTAACCTCAGAAAAGTTAAATAAAAAATATATGATAGAACTAGCTAATGGTAAGATAATTGAAGCTTATGAAATCATTCCTAATTGCACTATGAATCTAGATGAAAACTATTTCAATATAGATCTGATTCCTATTGATTTAGGAGGATTTGATATTGTTGTGGGAATGGATTCTTTGGTTAAGTAAAAATCAGGCTGAAATAGTATGTGGTAAGAAAATGATCAAGATTCCTCTGATTAATGAAAATAGAACACTGTGTATATATGGTGAAAAACCTAGGGGTGTCATAAAGATAATTTCCTGTAAGAACGCACAAAAATGTTTAAGGAAGAAATGTTTAGCTTTCCTAGCTCATATTGTTGACACCAAGTAGACAAAATAAACCTAGAAAATGTTCCTGTTGTCAATGAATATTCTGATGTATTTCCTGATGAACTACCTGGTTTACCACCCCCTCGTCAAGTAGAGTTCAAAATTGAATTAATACCAGGAACAACCCCTATTGCTAAGGCACCCTACCGTTTAGCACCCACAGAAATGAAGCAATTAATGAGCCAACTACAAGAATTACTGGATAAAGGATTTATACGTCCTAGTATATCACCCTGGGGAGCACCAGTTTTATTTGTTAAAAAGAAAGATGGAACATTTATAATGTGTATAGACTATAGGGAACTCAATAAGGTAACTTTGAAGAATAGGTATCCCTTACCCAGAATAGACGACCTATTTGATCAGTTACAATAATCTAGTTACTTTTCAAAGATAGACTTAAGATTAGGATATCATCAGTTAAGAATACAGGATGAGGACATACCAAAAATAGCATTTAGAACAAGGTACGGACATTATGAATTTCTGGTAATGCCATTTGGATTAACTAATGCTCCAGCCATATTTATGGATATGATGAATAGGATATGTAAGCCCTATTTAGATAAGTTTGTCATAGTTTTTGTAGATGACATTTTAATCTATTCTAAGAATAAGGAGGATCATGAACAGCACTTAAGGTTGACATTAGAATTGCTAAGATAAGAAAAATTATATGCAAAATTCTCAAAATGTGAATTCTGGAAAAGGGAGTGATAGGATCAGATCAATTAGATTTGAATTTTGCAGCGAATATAGCACAATAAGATCGAATTCAAGCAAGAAAGTAAGTAATGAATATGCAAACACTCAATCACAATTATAGAGAGAATATTTCTGTTAAAGGAATGTTTTCATTCACGCGTAATGCTTCAGTTAGAATACAGCTAGGTCAACATCCCTTATATAGAGGAATGTGACGTCTGCTGATGTCACTTGATAGTGACATCTAACAGAATTTTACAAACAACTGAAATAATGCAAACTACTGAAATATTCTCAACAACAGATCACATTTCAGAGAATGCTAAGTACAAATACATAAAACTACTGAAACTATAAACTACTGAAAGGTAAAATTACAAGTACTGAAAAGTAAAACCATCACAACTACTGAAGTTAACAACTTCAGCTGTTGTGACAACTACTGATCACTCTGGTCTTCAGTCTTTGTCTTCAGTACTTCACTTTCAGACTTTGTCTTCAGTTCATTACTTTCAGACTTTGTCTTCAGACCTTTGTAATCAGCTGATGTCTTCAGCTGTTGTGATCTTCTTCAGTAGTTGTAATGTCTGTGGGACTTAGAGGTTTTTCTGATCAGGCTCATTGGTTCTTTTGGTCCAACAAACTCCCCCTGAACCAATGCAGCCAAAACCTCTAACTTTATTGATGATCCCACTTATTCTTTGGCAGAAATACTCTCTTGATCAGCTTCAGAGGTAGACAGATAAGCATAGGCCGGGAAAAGGTTTCTAATCTTTTGATTGGCTAAGTATGGAAGGGAACTCTGTCTTGGGGAAACTGGACACAGAGTCTTGTCCCAACCATGAAACCTATTTCCCATTGATGAGTCTGTAAGACTCCCTTGCATAGGCCTCAAGGAGAACAACTTGTTCCTTCTTAGTGAGTTCTTCTTCTTCTCCCTCAAAGAAGAATTCAGGCCCATAGTATTCAGACAGATACCTTACTGTCTTCCCATTCTTCAACTCAACAGTTGTGATCTCTCTGTATGCAAATTCATCTGGATGAGAGCCTTCAAGCAGCAACTGGAGTTCACTCTTTTGAAGATCTTCAAGTCTTTTGTATAACAACCCCTTCTTGATCATTTTGTTCTCAAGTATAGATAGAGGGGTTGATTTTGAGGTGTGAGCTCTCTTGAATTCTTCAATGATTTCCCAGGGTGAGACTACCATGGCCAACATAATTGCAGCATTCAAAGTCTTTCTTACTTGGCCATGATATCTACTTGGTAAGTTTTTCTTATGAATTCTGGAACTTACCCTGGGATCTGGCCAAATCCTCACTCTTTCTTTTTGATGTTGGAAGGTATGTCTAAGAGTTTACAGCCTCTGAGCTTGTTTCTTCATTGCTTGAATGGATGAGGACTGAGGGAAGTCCATGTCAACCATTCTAAGAAATTGCTCATCATGCTGCTTCTGCTGTTCTTCTTCTTCAATTTTGACCTTAACCATTTGCCTTTGAGTTTTAGGAGTTATTGTTTGTGATTGACTCCTAGGCTTAAGTTTCTTCCTTTCAAGAATAGCAGATATTGGCATATTATCCTCTTCATCTTCTTCTTCTTCTTCTTCCATCCTCAGCAGCCTTCTTTTTCTTTTAGGTGCATCACTGGTGGAATCTTGAATGGGTTTCTTAGGTAAAGGGGTTGGTTTAGAAGGTTGTGAGGTTGATTGTTTTGAAGGTTGAGAGGTTGGTTGTTTTGAAGGTTTTGAGATTGGTTGTTTTGGTTGTGTGGTTGGCTTTGAAGGTTGTTTTGGTAAAGGAGATTTTAAGGGCTGCTCTATCATTTTGTTGGTGAGGGTGGCTTTGGATAACTTGGCCATATCAGTTCTCTTCCTAGCACCAGCTTCATCCAGAGCTTCAATGATCAAGCCTTTGTTGAAGCTTTCAGATGAGCATATTTTGGTGGTTATCTCCAAAATGCTATCTCTGGACCATGACTTGATCTCAATGATAGGTCTTCCCAAATGTTTGGATAGGAATCTAATCATAGCCTCTAATCTCTCCCTTTCTTCTTTATTGCAGCTTGCCCATCGATTCTCAATCTCCTGAATCTCAAATCTTCTGATCTCTGAATCAAGTTTGGCAGTATCAAATCCTTGCCTAAAGAGCTGATCAATGATCCTGTCCATGGATCTGCTATGTTGCTCATCAGCTTCTTTGACCATCTCATCCAACCTCTTCTCATCCTTAGTTTGTTCACCAAAACTCTTCTTTCTTTTGTAGGTAATGAGCTCTTTGCCTTTATTATCCTCCTTAGCTTATTCCTCTTCAACTCTTTTCCTTTTATCATCCTTTACTGACTTAGACTCCCCTTTTTTGGTTGCATTGGGTTCAGGGGTTTGAATGTCAGAAAGGTGCTTTGACGCAGCATCAGTCACAAGGGATTTAAGATCTGAGGAGATCCTCTCATCAATGGTTTGATGGACAATATATGTGATGATGGGGGTGATGAGATGTAAGGAAGATTTGAAAACAACAGCCATTTGCTCAGAGGGGTTCTCTCCCTGAGAAATGGTGCCTGAAACAGGGGTTGGTGGCTTAGTTGAGTTGAGTGGCTCAGTGTTTGGTAAAGCTTCAACAGAAGCTGCCATCTGTGGGTTTATTGGGGCAGATGGACTTGATTCCTGAGACATGTTTGTAAGCAGTTCTTTTAATCTGCAAACCTCAGTCTCAAGAATGGTGTTTTGGGCTAAGACTTCAAAGAAAAAGCCCAGGTCATCATCAGTATAAGCTGAATCAGCTGACCTCCTGAATGAATCAGGATGAACATGTGCTGAGTGTAAATCAGTAATCACATGTGCCCCTTTGTCTTGGAACTGGGGACTTCCTGCCTCAGGAGTAAGTCCCTCATTGGCAGTTGCCACTGGTGAGGTCTTAGAGATGATACCTGCTTCATCCTGTTCATGTGTTGAAACAGGGGAAGAGGTAGCCTCACCAGATGTTCTAGTCTCCACATCTACACTAGGAGACTGAACTTTAGAATCCCTATGTTGTGGGTTGTCAACTACATTTTGGTCCTCTCCCTCAGCTATTGAGGTTTTCCTAGTGGTAACATGTTTCTGGGGAGGGGTAGAGGAATGTAGCTGAGTCAGCACTTGTGCAATGACTGCAGTTGGGCTTGTAGGTGTGGTATCAGTGGGAGATGGGGGTGAAAAGGTTTGCACCTGGGGAGAGTGGTGCTCTTCAATGGCAATCTTCTCAAGTGAGAGAGATTCCAGTAATGTGGTTTCCCCAATGTTGGTTGCATCAGGATCCTGTTGAGAGGATACCTGAGCGGTTTCAGCTGGTGGAGTCATTGAAACTACAAGGGGATTAAGGCTTGTAGTTTCATCCTGCGTTTGTGCTGCAGGGGCATCATCAGGGGACTCAACTCCCTGAGTAGCCTTTTTGGTTTTCTTTGGTTTTGGTTTGGAGGGGACTTTAGATTTGGAGGTGGAGGCTGTGGGTTCCCTCTGCTTGGGTTTGAGCAGTTTGGCAGCCTCTTTGAGTTGTGGGTTTGAGTTGTGCCTGGAGTATACCTCTGGCAAAACCACCAGAGCAGGGACTCCAAGGACAACAAGGCCATCAGATTTTAATTGATTCAAAATTATAGCCATAAGAAACCTTGGATATAATATCCATCTATTTGCCACAGGTTTCATTGCCAAAACTTTCAATTCCAAAAAGATAATATCAGAAAAATTTAGATTTTGATGTTCAAGGATAGAGTATAATACCTGTTGCCACCTGGAGGACATTTGATCCCAAGAGGATGTTTTGGGAGCAAGGCAGACATTGATCATATGAAATATGAGTCGCTCGGCATCATGGAAGTGCTTCTTCAGGATGGTAGTAGCACTTAGGTCACCTTCATAACCATGATTAGCAAAAGATAGATCAATGGTGCCTTTGGGGTATTTGGTGGGATAGGTGGCATCATTCAAGTCTAGGGTTTGACGAATGATCTCAGGAGTGATGACCACCCGTTTCTGGTTGACAAACGACTGGAGAGTGATGGTGTCATCATTCTCAGCAGTATGAACAGTAACGTTTGTCCAGAATTGGCACAGGGTATCGGGGTAGATGGTAGGATTTAAGAGAAAGGCTGTGCGGTATTGGGAATCAACCATCAAGTCAATAGCAGCATCAAACTTGTTCCAGAAGGGTGATTTGGTAAGGTGAGCAACACAGTTGTGTCGAGGTTTGATTTGCATGGTCGCCATTAATGGAAGATGAACGTTTGGAAAGTGGGTTATGAAAAGTTTGAAGTTAGGGTTAGGTATATATAGGTTATGAAACGGCTGAGAGAAAACAACTGAAAGTGTTGGTGTTAGTCATCAGGTGTTAGACAACAACTGAAGACATGGTTTTAACTTTCAGATGTTGTAAACAACTGAAGACTTGGTGTTGGTCATCAGTAGTTGTAAAACTATTGAAGACTTGGTTTTGGCTTCAGTTGTTTGGAAATGAAACAGTAGTTGTCGTCAATTCACAAAGTCAGCTGTTTCAATGACCTTAACACTTACTCATCAGATCATCACATCAGTAGTTTGAACTACATCAGTACTTTCTAACAAATGAAGTACTTCAGTACTTTTAAGTAAATGTAGTCTTCAGTAGTTGTCAAACTACTGAAGATAAGATGACTTATCAACACTTATTTTTGACAAAACTATACTAATGCTCATCAGTATTTATTGACTAAGGGCATCAGTAGTTGTCAAATTATTCTAGTTGCAGCATACCAAGCCTGAGTACAAGATTATGAAAAGTTGCACTATCCAAATGCTTAGTAAATATATTTGCAAGCTCATCAGCACTAGGCACAAACTTTGGATCAATCAGACCTTTTTCATAGCAATCCCTGATGAAATGATGTCTGATTTCAATGTGTTTGGTCCTAGAATGCTGGACAGGATTCTTAACAATACAAAGAGCTGAAGCACTATCCATTATCAATGGAGTCTTAGTCTCTGTAATGTCATAATCCAATAACTGATTTGAAGCCAGAGTACCTGAGATGTACAGCTTGCAGCTGCAATATACTCTACTTCAGCTGTGGATGTAGCAACTGAAGTTTGTTTCTTACTCTGCCAAGAAACCAAATAGTTGCCTAGAAATTGGCATCCACCAGAAGTTGATTTTCTGGTTAACTTACACCCTGCATAGTCACTATCAGAAAAATCAACTAATTTAAAAGAGTGCCCAGTGGAATACCATAGTCCTAGAGATTGAGTTCCTTGCAAATATCTAAAGATTCTCTTGACTGCAATCATATGGGAATCCTTAGGAGCAGCCTGAAATCTAGCACATACACAAGTTGCAAACATAATATCTGGTCTAGAAGCTGTTAGATACATCAAGGAACCAATCATACATCTGTAAAGAGTTTCATCAACTGCTTTACCTTTTTGATCAGCATCAAGTTGTGTGTTGCTGCACATGGGAGTAGAACAGGGTTTACAGTTTTGTAAATCAAACTTGGTTAACAAATCTTTTGTGTATTTGGACTGATGAATGAAAGTTCCATCAGTCAGTTGTTTGATTTGCAAACCCAGAAAGAACTGTAATTCTCCCATTGCACTCATTTCAAACTTTTGTTGCATCAATTTTGTAAACGCATCACACAACTGTGGATCAGATGATGCAAAAATAATGTCATCAACATAAATTTGAACAAGGAGCTTATGCATGCCAGCTTTCTTTATGAACAAAGTTTTATCTATGGAGCCTCTAGTGAAATTATTTTGAAGAAGAAAGTTAGATAATGTTTCATACCAGGCTCTGGGTGCTTGTTTCAACCCATAAAGAGCCTTATCAAGCTTATACACCCAATCAGGATGTTGATGATCTTCAAAACCTGGTGGTTGACACACATAAACTTCTTCTTTTATTTTACCATATAAAAATTCACTTTTGACATCCATTTGAAAAACTTTAAGGTTATGAAAAGCAGCATAAGCTAAAAACAATCTAATTGCCTCTAGTCTGGCTACAGGGGCAAAGGTTTCATCATAATCAATACCTTCTTCTTGTGAAAACCCCTGTACAACCAGTCTGGCCTTGTTCTTGACAATTTGGCCTTTTTCATCAGTTTTATTCCTAAACACCCATTTAGTGCCTATTGCACACTTACCTTGGGGTAGAGGAACCAGTTCCCACACTTGCTGTTTTTGAAATTGAAGAAGCTCAAGCTGCATGGCTTCAACCCATCCATTGTCCCTTAAGGCCACATGATAATTCTTTGGCTCTTGCTGACTGATGAAGAGAGCATAGAGACAGAAATTGGACAATTGACTTCTTGTTGAAACACCAGCATGAATATCACCAATGATCTGGGACATGGGATGATTCTTCAATTCTTGATATGCAATAATATCTGTGCAAGTGTTTGTAGGAGATTCAGCAGCAACAGATGTTGATTCAGACTCTTGAAACCTAGACTGAGATGGCAGTTCAAATGAAGTAGAGGATTAGAGATTTCATCAGCATTTGTTGTGGATGGAGCTGCTGAGGCTACAGGAACATCAAGTGTAGTAGAAACAGGCAGATGATCACTACAACTTGCATTTGTTTCATCAGATGGAGAGGATGGAGCTTCAGAAACAACAACATGTGGAGGCTGATATGGAACATATTGCAGTATGTCCAAGTCAAACATCTCAACAGGGTTTTGAGGAATCTTGTCTTTTGGAGATTCATTAAACTTGACATGCAAAGTCTCTTCAACAATCTTTGTTTTGCAATTGAAAACTCTGTATGCCTTGCAAGTAGATGAATACCCAACAAAATACCCTGCATCCACCTTAGATTCAAACTTCTGAAGTATATTCTTTGTGTTAAGAATATAACATGGACACCCAAATGCTCTAAAGAATGAAATCAAAGGAGCCAAATGATGTAAGAGCTCATAAGGAGTTTCATCAACCTCTGATTCACTAATCTCTATTCTGAACGTAGCAAGCTGTGTTGACAGCTTCAGCCCAAAAGGTTAGTGGCAAACCTGAGTCAGCCAACATTGTCCTTGCGGCTTCAATAAGGGTCCTGTTCTTTCTCTCCACCACTCCATTTTGCTCTGGAGTTCTTTGAATACTATATTGTCTTTTGATTCCCTTAGACAAATAGAATTCATCAAGAGTGTGATTCCTAAACTCTGTCCCATTATCACTTCTCACACATTTGACTGGAAGTGAATGCTGCTTTTCCACATGTAACACAAAATAGATGATACTTTGAGCAGCCTCATCCTTGGAATGCAAGAAGAAAGTCCATACATATCTGGAATAATCATCCACAATTACCAGACAGTACTTTTTCTTTGCCATGCTCATTACTCTCACAGGACCAAAGAGATCCATATGCAGTAGTTGCAAGCAGGCAGTGGACTTAGGTTCTTCTATAGGAGGGAATGAAGCTTTGTGTTGCTTTCCTTTTAAGCAAGCTGGACAGTTATCATCACACTTAAACTCCTTCAATGGCAAACCTCTCACTAAACCATGATGAATGAGCTGATTCATGTTCTTAAGATTCACATGACCAAGCCTTCTATGCCATAGTTAGATTCTTGAGGAAGGCTTTGGAGAACAGACATGGATGGCCTTTTAGATCAATTTTCTTTGATAGATCTAAAGCATATACTCTTTCAATCCTGTTGGCCTTCAGGAGAGTATACTCATCCAATATCTTGTCAATTTTGTGCAAAACTTTGGAAGACAGAATCCTACAGTTTTGACTTGTGAAAAGTGCAACATGCCCTTTATCACACATTTGACTGACACTCAAAAGATTGTATTTGAGGTTCTCCACATGGTTAACATCATCAAATCTTATCTCTCCATTTGAGACAAAACCTTTCCCAATGATGTAACCCTTGGCATCATTTCCAAAAGAAACAAATCCCTTCTTCCTTTGGGAATAGTCATGAAGAAGAGAGCTGCTCCCTGTCATATGCATGGATCCTCCACTGTCCACATACCAGATGCTTCTTTGGCATGTTGAAGAACCCTGCAATTATCACAAACATTAGTTAGCCTTTGAGACCCAAACCTTTTTGGTTTTGGGTCTGTTTTCATCAACAGATGTTAAACTAACAAGTTGTGCATGATTAAAAGCTTTTGAAGATGTAGATGGTGCTGAAAAGGATTCCTTGGATTTTGGCTTAGGTGTCCTTTTCAGTGGTTTAATCACAGAAACATCTAATTGGTTAACTCTCCCCAATAGATGTTGAACCATCATCACAAGTTGTGTCTGATTGGTTGACAGAGTTTTCAACTCAGTTGACACATCAGTACTTGTAGATGATTTGTTCTTGTGATTCACTACATCCTTCTTTTGAAAAGACACAGACTTAGTTGAGTTTTTAATATTCCCTGAGGAATATTTTCTGCTGTTGTTTGACAAACCCCTTCCTTCTTTGTGACTTTTTGAGAAAGCTTAGGTTTATCAGAATGAGATGATTGTGGTACAAACTTAGTTTGAAATTCATTTTTCATTTTTTGCATTTCCTTCTTAATGATTTTCTCTTTATTGAATTTTAAACCCTTGTTATACCAGCATTCATCAGTAAGATGATTGAACAAACCACATATTTCACATGGCTTTCTTTTCATCTTTTCTTGATCAACTGCTGAAGATGATGAAACTACTGAAGCTTTGTTCTTAGTACTTTCTTCCTTTCAGTACTTTTGGGAAGAACGAAGGATTCACAACAACTGAAGATTTCTTCTTCAGTGGTTTTCTATCAGTACTTTTTAGAATCCTGATAGATTCTTCAGCAGTTGTCAAGGAATGCTTGTTTTCCTCTGATTTGAAATGCTCTTCAGGTGTTGTGTTTTGACCTTCAATACTTTGACTACCTTGTGGAACAAAACCTGAATTTCTCAGCCTCTTCTTGATCAAGTGTTTCGAAGCAGTGGGACCATCAGTAATTTGATTAACTGAGGTACTCACACTATATTCATCCTTAGATTTTGAATTATCATTTGAGGATGAAACACCTGATGATGTGGTTTGGGAATGACACTCAACCTCAGATTGTACTTCTAACTTGGGAGTAAAATCTGTGGGAGGTATGGTATGATTATACCCAATCCCAAACTTCACATTGGAAGCAGTTTGCTTACTAAGAAGCATTTCAAATCCCTTGCATGATGTTACCAAGCGTTCACAATCAACTTGGGTAGCTGCAAGTGTTTCTTTGAGATTCTTGTGATTTTCTAGAATGACCTCTACCTTTGCTTTTTCATCAGTAATTTGACACTTAAGTTTATAAATCTCCTCATCCTTCTCTTTTAAAACAGACTCAAACTCAGCTTTTCTTTTGGAAATTGCTTTTTCTAGGTCAAGGTTTTGATTAATTAAACTACATTTGCTTCCCTAATAGAAACAAAAGCAGCTATGCATGATTCCGAACATAACTTGGCCTTAGCCTCAGAAGATACCTGTGGTACCTGTGATGATGAAGATTTTCATCAGTAGATTCCAGGGCCATTAAAGCAAGATTTCCAAAAGGGTTTTCACCACCATGTTGACCAGCACCAGCAAATTGTTCAGAATAACCAGAGACATCATCTGGTAGGCTGCTCCAGTCAACAACCTTAGGGGTGAAAAAGCTCTGATGAGATTGAGATTGAGATTGCTGATTTGTTTGAGATGGCTGAGGATCAGGTAGAGCATGTGGTTGTTGAGCCATGGGTACAGAAACTTGACCAGACTGAGGCATGTAAAAACATGGATAAGGATATGGCATTGGGCTTTGAGGGACAAAGTATGCAGGAGATGATTGATGTTGTGAATGATGATCAGAACTGGTAGAATGTTGCCCTTTGGATTGTGAGTTATTGCTTGGAAAAGTCACAAAGGGTGCAGATGAGTTAGATCCAGATGATTTACATTCTCTAGCAAAATGTCCAAGTCTATGGCACTTGTGACATCTCAACTTACTCTTGTCAAAACCAACCTTGGTTTTGCCAGAGAGACCCGGGAATTTTCTACCTGTTCTTTTATAAAACTTTTGAGATCTGATATTAATCAATACCATTTGGCTCAGAATATCCATCTCTTCCAGATCATCATCAGCAATTCCTTTCAAATCATCCATCATAAAACACAAATTATCAACATTAAAACCTGAGTTTCCCTCAACTCCAACAAAAGCATGATTTCCACTGTTTAAAGAGAAATCAATATGCTCATCATATGAACTTTAGATGAAGCATATTCAGACTCAAGACCAACCATAGTAGTGTTACCTGGTAAAAAGTCATCAGTGAGCTTTCCAGATGAAGATAGTTTCCTTTTCTGTTCTATCTCTCTCTCAAATGTTAAGAGTTTCCCATGAAGTTGGGTGAGAGATAGAGTATCCAGATTTGCACTAGAGCGTAGGACAATGGTGTAAGTGTCCTATCTCTCAGGCAGGGATCTGAGGAATCTGTTATTCTTCTGGCTGTTTGTGTATTCATGTTGAACCATTTTAAGCTCAGAGATCAAACATGAAAACCGCTCAAACTGCTGAGTCAATGTCTCACCCTTCCTATGAGAGAATGTCTCATATTGCTGGGCAAGGATTTCTCTGTTGTTTGCTAAGACCTCATCAGTTCCTCCAAATTGTTCCTTCAGAGCAACCCAGAGATCATAAGCAGTTTCATGATGCATAAGCCCAGAATAGATTTCATTAGGCAGTGCCATGGCCAGAATTCCATGGGCTTTAGCATCAATCTCAAACAGTTTTAAATCCTCATCAGAGTATTGTTCCTTTTTTTAGGAACCATCTCATTGGTTTCAGGATTACTCACCATAGGCTTATATGGTCCATGAACCACAGACTTCCAACAACCTGAACTGTTA
This sequence comes from Flaveria ramosissima, assembly GCA_025215565.1. Taxonomy (NCBI): domain Eukaryota; kingdom Viridiplantae; phylum Streptophyta; class Magnoliopsida; order Asterales; family Asteraceae; genus Flaveria; species Flaveria ramosissima. Next base: position 12,649,854 of record CM046041.1, read on the forward strand.
ACAGACAGGTGATGGAGCATTCGGCGTTGCCATATGTTATACTCACTTCTAACAAGCATTGGAGGCTTAGTTGAGGAGCCAGTATTGTGAGGATCATTCATTGAAGTAGTCATTTTCACTAATTCAATCGAATTCAATGAGATTAAAATCGGTCTAGTTTGAAAACTCAACAACACAATTTGAAAACACAATTAGAATCTCAATTAATTAACGGAAGCAACAGAAAATCAATCTCTATAATCAATTCTTGCAAAAATACTAATTCGATCAACCTTAGCTATCAAAAGAGCAGTTTCAATGATCAATTGTTAGATCGATCAATGATTAACCAGCTCTGATACCATTTGATAGGATCAGATCAATTAGATTTGAATTTTGCAGCGGAATATAGCACAATAAGATCGAATTCAAGCAAGAAAGTAAGTAATGAATATGCAAACACTCAATCACAATTATAGAGAGAATATTTCTGTTAAAGGAATGTTTTCATTCACGCGTAATGCTTCAGTTAGAATACAGCTAGGTCAACATCCCTTATATAGAGGAATGTGACGTCTGCTGATGTCACTTGATAGTGACATCTAACAGAATTTTACAAACAACTGAAATAATGCAAACTACTGAAATGTTCTCAACAACTGATCACATCTCAGAGAATGCTAAGTACAAATACATAAAACTACTGACTTAAAACTACTGAAACTATAAACTACTGAAAGGTAAAATTACAAGTACTGAAAAGTAAAACCATCACAACTACTGAAGTTAACAACTTCAGCTGTTGTGACAACTACTGATCACTCTGGTCTTCAGTCTTTGTCTTCAGTACTTCACTTTCAGACTTTGTCTTCAGTTCTTTACTTTCAGACTTTGTCTTCAGACCTTTGTAATCAGCTGATGTCTTCAGCTGTTGTGATCTTCTTCAGCAGTTGTAATGTCTGTGGGACTTAGAGGTTTTTCTGATCAGGCTCATTGGTTCTTTTGGTCCAACAGTTGTTGTTGTTGCTGCTGCTGCTGCTGCTGCTGCTGCTGCTGCTGCTGCTGCTGCTGCTGCTGCTGCTGCTGCTGCTGCTGCTGCTGTTGTTGTTGTTGTTGTTGTTGTTGTTTTTTATTATTATTATTATTATTATTATTATTATTATTATTATTATTATTATTATTATTATTATTATTATTATTATTATTATTATTATTATTATTATTATTATTATTATTATTATTATTATATTGGTTCGTATGTATTGTATGGTAGGTTATGATAGTATGGAAAGTTGTTAGAGTTAGAACTCATTATGTGTAACACGTGAATGTATTATATGTGACACGTGAATGTATTATGTGTAGCACGTGAATGTATTGGGTCAAATTCATAAATATTTGGTTTCTTAAGTATAAACAAATAGGATTTCACTTAACATGTTAGCAATAGTTCAAACAGGTCAACTAGGCCAAGCTGACCCAACATTTCTAAAATGCATAAATCAATGGGATTGGTTGCATAATCAAGGTTTGACGAACCAACCCTTCTACGCGTACTTATGCACTCATTTTTGTCTTCGGACTTGCACTTTATTTAAACTGTTTCTACATACATGTAAGTTGTGAATTGCATGTTACATAGTGTAGTTTATCATTGAAAAATCCTTACACTTTTGAATCATTAATCAAGATAAATAGCAGGAAATACTGGGTAGTACTACCAGGCTTGACTAACCAAACTCGTACGATTGTAGGTCAAGCAAGTGCAACATTATCCTTAACAACAAACACAGTCAACTTCGTTCACGAAAACACTATTGTTATTCTTATGCTATAATTTAACTATTTATTTCTTTACCAATTACTTATGTTATTACAAATTCAACTATTTTGCTTATTTGCAAACTTATAAACTCACCAACCCCATGTTGACACTTTAGTATGTCTTTTTTAGGTCGCTAAAGTTGCAGGTGCATATAGGAACACTACTATGGTCTCACAACATACAAACGTTTTCACAACATTACTTATATTTTACATTTAAACTTTGAATTTTTTATGCACATGTTTTTGCACATTTACCTTTCACATTGAATGGTTTTGAATGTTTAAACTTTGATATTTGTATGAAAACTCATATAGATGTCGTTTAGAGTAACTAGTGACTAAGATTTAGATTTGTTCACAAACCTCACGGTAAAACTCCGCACATGGATTTTGAGGCCGTGACAATAACACTCATAATCTTAACTTATCACAATAGATGTCTACCAAACTTAATAACAAACATATATCCAAACTTAATGCAGTTCATGTGTGTGTTGTATGTGTATAAAACATGCTAGGGTGAACTTGTGTTGTATTCCACTTATATGAAACATAAGATACAAAAATACACTGTTTCCATCAATGTTTTTGTGACTAGATCGGACTTGCCGGTCAGACCGGTTCGACCGGAAACGGCATATACCATCGGTCCGGTTAAGTGCTTCCAAACCATTTCAAGTTGAGCCGCCCGGTTTTGATGGCTAGTGGTTGAACCGGCGAGCTGTGACCGACGATCAGACCAGGCTTTATGTATTATTTCCGTTTCGAAGTGCCGAAGAGGAAAGGTTTGACACATATGAAGATAACATGAAGACGAGTGTAGACCTGTAGTAAAAACAACAATCGCTTGTTGCAAGTACCAATGTAACATGGTGGAGTGGAAGATGATTTTTTGTAGATCGGTGGATCAATTTGGTTCTCATGTTTGAGGTTTTCATTGAATATATGAGGTAGGAAAGAATAGAGTTAAACTAATGGAGTATATGGATTGTAGTGTTTGAAGTTTGATTGAATTGATGTGGGAGTAAAAAAGAAAAAGTTAAGCATGCAATATAATTATTATTTTACTTTGAAAACATAAAGAAGTCTATAAATATGAGAAACTTAAATTAACAATGATATTTTCAATTATGTAATATTATTATAATCTATTTTGTTTCAAAAGCAAGGTCGATGAACGATATAAATGGCAAATTTTTGTTAAAGGTATAGTAATATATTATTTTTAGATGTATATTCATTCAATATTATTTTAAATAATATATTATTATAATTTTATAATCCGGTTTATTAAACGGTTAGATCGGTTTGACTAACAAAACCAGCTGAGTGACCGTTTCAATATCAATCCAGAAATTTTAATTATTTGTTTTGGAAAAAAAAAATCTTGAATAACCAACAAAAGAATTCATAAGGTATATAATCAAAACAATACTTTGCAACTTTATTAGTATTTTACAAAGTTATACAATTTTGATATACCCGACTACGGGTTGTGCGCTACGGTCACTGCTTGAGCGCGAGATCACCTCTTTCACCTCCAAGGCAAAGAGCAAGCACAGCAAGGAATGGCGTCATCTGAGCTCACAAAGTCCAAGCAACAGGTATCCACCATGTTAAAACAAGGTTTCATCTCCGACTACTTCCTCTCTCCTCCACCATCTTCCCCTTCCGAATCGACCCGACCCATCCAAGCCCCGATCCGATCCACCCCCAGCCCCACCCTCTTCGAGATGATGACCGAAGAGCAAGCCCGAGACTCCAGGCCCTCTGCCCACTCCCTCGACACCGCCCGTATCCGGATCGAGGAACGGGTTGCTAGGGTTTTATCCGGAGCCCCTTTCAAAAATCCTAGCGATTGGGGCTTAGGGTTAGCAGATGTCAAACTCACACTTACAGCACGTGATGGTTTCAGCGCGTCAATGGATGTTCACCGCCAAGTGTTAGTCCGTCGGAGCCAGTTCTTTAAGGAGAAGCTGGGTCAGAGGAGTGGCTCCCATCATTCCGTCGAGATTTGTGAGTGTGATGATGTTGAAGTTTATCTGGAAACCCTAGTTTTGATGTATTATGATGAGCCGAAGAAGAAGATGATCGGTGAAGGCGTGTCTAAGATCTTGGGCCTGCTCAAGGTATGCAATTTGTGTTTTTTTTTCTTCTCTTTTTATTATTACTGGAATCTTTGTACTGCCCTAGAAATCCATCCGAAATTTGGGTTTCTTAAACTTTGATGTTCAGGACAGAGAAATTATTTTACTCAAGTTGGTGTAGGATTATTAATTTAGTTGAAGAACTTTGCAATTCAGATGTAACTAACATCAACGAAAGTTTTAGAATTTCCAACTAAAACTAAATTAAAATGAAAATCGTGCAATGATGCTAGTTTAGATTCTAAGCATGATCTATCTTACTCCACAAAAAGTAAACCAGGTTGGCTAATTTCTATCATGTTTGTGGGTGTAAGAATTCAGATGCATTGAATATAATGATTTAAGTGATCACAATATTAGAGTCTTTGTATAATTTAGGAGTTAGTTAAACGAATGGTATGTCTAAATTATGGATTTTGTCGTGACTTTTAGAAATTACGTATTTGGTCTCAAGTTTGGTCCCAACCAATGGTGCATGTAAAATCACCCTTATCACTACAAAAGACGAGCAAAATCTATACTAATAAATGTTTACATCAGATGCTTGGTTTTAAAATGTGCGCATCATGCGTGATGCGTGTGATGCAGTGGTGAGAGCGCATCGCTGCACTTGATGCGATGCGATTACATGATGCGTGCTTAATGCGACGATTCTCGCAAGATGCGTTATCTTGCAAGATGAACTGATGCAACACAAGAAAAATGATGTGTTGAGTTGCAGGTTCTTTTATGGAGAACTTGAGTTGATGGTTGTTCATGGAGTCTTGAGTTGTAGGGAAGAAAAAGAAAGGGAAAACAGAAATAGTGAAAAGTCGATTGAAATGTCAGAATATGTAGGTGAACTAAGTAATAAAAAATATAATAAAAGTACCTTATGGTTGAGTTAATGTGTTACTTGTAAAAAGTAAAAACCCTGCCTTTTATTTTATAATTTTGTTTTTGCCCTCAAGATAATTTGGTGCAAGTAAAACTGTGCATCAGTGAACAACTGAACACAATATTATTTTTTGATTATTTTGATTTTCCAATCTCATCTTTTAACTGATTTTTATTTTCTTTTCCTTTTTTTAGTTTTTTCTTTCTTTGTTTTCTTTGATTTTTACAAAGCCCAAGCATGTTTGATAGTGTAAATTTAACTTATATGTTTTTATATTAAAATATTAACAATACAAAACTAGCTATGTACTATTATTATATTAGTATTTTCTTTAGAAGCATAGCATCGGTTACGGGATGCTCACGCATCACGCATCGAATTTTCAACTAAAACGCATCGGAGCGCATCACGCAATTTAAAACAAGATCAAATGGACACATGTCGTTATTATACTAATTCTAGAGTAAATTACATGGATCGTCCCTGAGCTTTGCTCAAATTTCACCTTTCATCCCTGAGATTGAAAAATTATAGTTTTAGTTCCAAAGTTTGAAAAAACGTAACACTTTTCATCTCTGGTTTTAACGACTGTTTATTTTTTACCTTAAAATTTATAAAATGACGATTTTACCCCTATGTCTTCTCTTCGCCACCTCAAGTTTAACCTGACCTTCGCCATCGCCGTCGCACCTAGACACCACCGCCGAAGTGCCTTGCCAACACTGCAGTCGCAACATCGTCCCACCATCTCACTATCTCGCAACATAAGAAACACAATCACAATCCATCACCACCATCGGAACTTCTCCACCACCATCACACCTACAATTTGAGCTCTATCAGACCAGCGAAAATGATTCTTACTACTTATTTGTGCTCATTGATTGATTATTGAATGACCAAGAAGAACAATCGGAGAAGGAGAATGGATGTGGTGGTTGTGTTTGTGGCTGTCAGATTTTAATCTATGTGATGGTGGTGGTTCTAGGATGGGATGTGTGGTGGTGACGGTGACTGCAAGGTTTATGGATGTATGTGGTGGTGGTGGTGTTTGTGGTTGCCGGATTTGAATCTATATGGTGGTGGTGGCTGTAGGATGGGATGTGTGGTGGTTGCAAGGTTCATGATGGTGGTGATTTTTTGTTACAAAGAGGATGATGAAGATGAAATGGGGTGGGTCTCGTGTTTTCAAGTGTTTTGGATTGTTTTTTTTTTGAATTATTCATTTTTCTAAAAAAAGGGGTAGAAAGGCAATTTCACACTCACTATACAGAATATCACTATACAGAATATCCTAATGGCAATTAGGGCCCGGGACGAAAAGTGTTATGTTTTTTCAAACCTTAGGATTAAACCTGTAATTTTTCAATCACAGGGACGAATTGTGAAATTTGAACAAAACTCAAGGATGATCCGTGTAATTTACTCTTAATTCTATCATTTATTTTTCTACTCACATTATTTATCAATATCAAAATAACTAATTTCTTAATTCTCTCTCCCCCCCTCTTATTTTTAACATTTCATATTTTCTAAAATCAATATTCTTTATAATCATATTTTTAAATTAATTAAAAACTAAATATTTTGATTAAAGAAATACACTTTTTTGAAAAAAAAAAGATTTTTAAAAACTTTGAAATTTTATAAACAACGAATCTTTTTACAATAAAATATTCTAAAACCAATCATTTTTTAAAATGAAAGTTTTATATAAAACTGTTATCTTAAACAAAATAAAAAAATTGAAATCCGGAGTTTTTAAACAGTGAGACGTTTATAAAATTGATATTTTGTCAAAGCAAACTATTATTAAATACGAAAAGTTATTTATAAAACAAAAATAACTAAAACCATAGTTTTGAAATAATAAGATTTTATTAAAAATGACATTTTTCAAAAACAATATTCTTAGCACGAAATGTTTCTTAACAATCTTAAAACAAGAGTTTTAAAAATCTTTTTTTTTTAAATGAAAGTTTGAAAAAAATAATAATACTATTTTTTAACTGAAGTACTCACTCACACGTAATTTTCGTTATATTGTATATCAAAAATAGAGTTTTGAATTTTCTAACTTCTCATGACTTTTTATTTTTTGTTTATTTAATCCGTGTATTACACGGGGTTATAACCTAGTAAAACATACAAAATACATAATTAATAATTACACATCACTCTATATTCATTTCTTCTTATTTTATGGGTTTTGACATCTGCAACTAAAGCCTGCTAGTCTTGCTAGTGCCACCACTCTCAACGTCAATCACCATACAAGCAATGTTTCTCAGATTCTCCTTTCACTGCGTTCCCCTTTTTGTTACACTACCACTTCCTCCACCATTAAAATCTTAACCTGTCGCCAGCCATGGAAATCATCATCTTCCCCTTTGCATTTTCCCCACCTTACGTTCAACAAAAGTTCGTTCCTACTGCATCCTATTTTCGTTTAGAAATTCTAGTGGTGCTGCAAGTTGTGTTGGTGGTTCAAGTAGTTGGTGGGACTGATGATCTGGTAGCTGTAACTGTAATGATAAGAATCACATGAAAAAGAAAATTCACACTCAAAAGTGTGTATTCTTATGTGTGGCACCGCCACCACAAATTCTAGTGGTGCTGCAAGTTGTGTTGGTGGTTCAAGTAGTTGGTGGGACTGATGATCTGGTAGCTGTAACTGTAATGATAAGAATCACATGAAAAAGAAAATTCACACACAAAAGTGTGTTTTCTTATGTGTGGCACCGCCACCACCCTCAACCACGATCCACCATTCTCCCTTTCATCACATTCCAGAAGCTCCTAGATTAGAATCCTCAAACTAGATCGAACATCATAGTAGTCAAAGGCTCAAGGCGCACTTGTCCCTAGGCGCAAGGCGTTTAAAAAGAGCGCGCCCGAGACAATCAAGGCACACATGCATTCCCAGCCACTTTTAGCTGTTTTAGGCATGTATTAGATTGTTAGGCCATTTTTTTCTTTTTGCCCACTTTGAGTTTTTTTGACTATAGTGTTCAGAATACAAATTGATGTGGGTACGTGATGCATTGAATTTTAGTTGTTTGATACCACCAGATCATGTGTGTAATTAGCACCAAAATTTTGTGAAATCTTTGCACCTGCCTTCAAAATCTACTCCAAATTTTGACTTTAGTGTCCAGAATAGAGCAATTATTTCATTCCACTTGTTGTATGTATGTGATGCATTGAAATTTAGGTATATGATACCGCCTGACCATTCGGTTGCATGATCTCTTTTTATCTTCGTAGGTATGTGATGCATTGAAATATGACGATGGGATATCATCATGTTTAGAGTATTTAGAAGCAGTTCCTTGGTCAGAAGAAGAAGAAGAGAGAGTAATAGCAAATCTTAAAGAACTCCACCATCATATCAATCATGAAGTTCTACATCGATTAGCATTAGAGCCATCAACGTCTACAAAAATTGATGGCATCTTCTCACGGTTAATCACAGGAGTTCTACACGCAAAAGATGAAAAAGCTCGTAAAGAAATGAAAACCCTAATTTCCCGACTACTTAAAGAAGACTCATCTAGTTCGGAGCATAGTTATATGCACAGAAAACTCGATATCTCCAAAGAAACACTTTATAGCATATGTCATAACTGTCTAACTTCTCTTATACATTGCTTATCTGAAGCAACATCTCATGAGGAGAACAGGGGAATTATGAGTGAAATCGGCCGAGTAGCTGATAATCTCGAATGGGTTGTTGATATCTTAATCGAAAAACACATAAGTGAAGAATTTGTTCAATTATGGTCGGAACAGAACGAGCTAGCCATCCTTCATTCAAAGGTTCCAGTAATGTACAGACACAAAGTCAGCAGGATTACTGCACAATTATGCATTGCAATTGGTAGAGGGAATGTTTTAGTTCCGAAAGAGACGCGTTCAGGTCTGCTGTCCTCGTGGTTGGAAGCTTTATATGACGATTTTGGATGGATGAAAAGGGACTCGAGAATGGTTCATCGGAGGCTGATTGAAGAGGGATTGAGTCAGATTATACTTACATTGCCATTATCACAACAAGAAGCTTTTCTGATGAGTTGGTTTGGTCGGTTTCTAGAAAAAGGTGATGATTGCCCGAATATACAAAGGGCGTTTGAGATCTGGTGGAGAAGGGCGTTTGTAAGACAGCCGGTGGCTGAGCCCCAGTTGCAAATAACTGTGTGTGATTACCCAAGCTGATAACGGCTAGTTACTAATGGTTTATGAGTTTTATGTTATTTTTAAGCTCTAAATATGTAGAGGTTTATTGTTTAATATGATCCATTAATGTAAATTGGGTTATTTGTTGATTATTTCCTTTAGCTTAGTAAGTTCTCTTCGAGAGACCATAATCTACTTGAGTTTATAAATTTTTCTTTGTGTTTAGTTAAGTAAAATAAACAGAAAATCATATATATGTTAGTAAAACTATGGTAGTAAATTTTCTAAAAGATTTACAATCAGTAGATGTTGAATTTGGAAAAAGGGTACACCAACTTAGATTCTGTATTAACAATTTTATATTTTTTTTCATCTTGTTATAGTTTAGCTATAATTATAACAAGATTATTGAAATAATTAAAGGAGTTTAAAGAGAATTGTAGAAAGAGATATAAAAAAATTTATAACTCTTGAATTTATTTAAGTCAGTGCATCTTTTTTATTATCATGAAGATAGCATTTATACTACAAATACATGTATTATTTGGTAGGTAACTATTTAGGAGTCAGCTAGTAAATAATTTTACTCTTTAAATTTTAAAATATCATATCCAATAATTCATGATATTATATAACACTCTCTCTTGGATGTCACTTTTTTAAACTTTAAGGCGTTGAAATACTAGCTCATTTAAAGTGATACTCAGCAAAACGTGCTGTAAAAACATCACCTGCTAAATATTAAAGATATTTTATAATGGTAGATGTTTCATATCCAACATATATTCCCAATCTTCTTGAAAACACATTTTGTGTGTTGCGGTTATGCAATAAGAACATAAACTGCACATCCAAAAATTTTAAGGTGAGAAATGTTTGGCTTATCGCAAGAAACAAGTTGGAAAGAAGAGTACTTATGATTTGCACTTGATCTCATATGAATTAATGATCTAGCATGAAAAATGACATAACCCCAAATAGACGCAGGAAGTCTTGTTCTCATAATTAATGGTCGAGCTATTAATTGCGTATGTTTGATTAACGACTCAACTAAACTATATTGTGTATGTACATGAGAAATAGGGTGTTCAACAACAATTCCTACAGACATGCAATAATCATTAAAAGCATTTGATGTAAATTCACCTACATTATCAAGTCTCACTCTTTTAACTGTATAATCAGGGAAATGTGCTCGTAAATTAATAATTTGAGTAAGAAATTTAGCAAATGCTACATTACGAGTTGATAATAAACAGACATGAGACCATCTGCATGATATCTATGAAACATAAAGTATCTAAATGGTACACATGGTGGATGGATTGGTCCACATATATCATCTTGAATTCTTTCAATAAACATAGGTAATTCATTTTCAACTTTTAATAGTGAAGTTCTAGTAATTAGCTTTCCAAGAGAGCAATATGTACACAAAGGTATTTTGTTTTATTGTAAAATCTTTTGATCTTTCAATGAATGTCCATGTGTACTTTCAGTTATCTTTTTTTAGCATTGTATATCCCCGATATTATCATGACATAACTTGAATATCTCAAGATCACAAAAGTTCTCTTTAAGTGTCTAATCTATCAGTTATCCTTTTCATTATTATAGATTCCCGGATGACCTAATCTATATGTGCTTGTGACACATTAATATGTGTGTAATACAAACCAGAATGGAGCATTGACAACTTTTCTAATATGTGATTTTTGCTCATGATATACAAATATTATTCATTTTCAACGGTCATTGACCGAGTATCATATCCATTATGATATATGTTTTTGAAACTTAATAAGTTTCTCGTTGATCTCGGGGAAAATAAGACATTTTCTATTAAAAGATTTGTAGCATTTGGTAATACTAATATAACTTTTCCAACTCTTACTAATAACTTTGTAGGACCTGATATTGTATCAATGATTCCTTTTGTTGGTTTCATTTAATAAAAATATTTCCTAGATCTAAGTATAATATGTGTAGGTCCATAATCTGCTATACATATATCTCCTTCACTTGTTCGGCCTTGTGCTCCAGTGAGAGTCATTTTTATATATCTTCAAATATAAGGAAAAATAATAAGTGTATAATGAGTTTTTTAATAAGAAGTTCATTCATATAGTTAACACAATATATGAAAAAAATATTAAACATAATTAAATGCACTTAAAATAAGTGTAAGGTTGCATGTAAGGCTGATGCACCTAAAACATCCTAAGTCTCTCCTACATGCATTCACTAAAGTACACAGTAAAAATTCTTCGGAAGTTTTACACCATGCATCAGAATTATTCTAAGTGTAAAATCTTCCGAAGCCAAGACCAACAACTTCCGAAGCCAAAAGTGAAGTCTTCCGAAGCTTCAAAAACAAAGTCTTTTAAAGCCAAGAAGTGAAAACTGATTTCTTCCGAAGACTTTTAACACATGCTTTCTCTGATGTACTTTTCCATAAAGCTGGATCACTTTCCGCTGCAACTCTGTTTAGTCACCATCTTACATAAGTTGGTGAAAAGGTCCATGCTTTTGGTAACTGTACATTGAGGTCTTGAGTCCTTTACTTTCTACTTTATGTACTTTTATCCTTTTTGTAATATATTAGGATGTGAGCTATGGCATGTCATAGTCACTAGTCAAAAGGCAATCTGCCTTTTGACTCTACATTTGAATTTGTTTTTGTCTAGATCAAATGTTTCCAGCTGGCCTTCTAAGTATGGCTAGCTGTAGGATGTAGTATAAAGTATCTCAGGTCCTTGTATCTTTTCTCATGTTTTATAACACTTGTAAAGAACTTGAGAGCAATATACAACATTCTTGAAAACCAATACTTGTGTTGTTTGTTCTTGTTCTGTATCATACTTGCTTGTGTTCTTAGTATCAAACTATAATTGTTCCTAGTTCTTTATTTGATCTGTTAAGTGTTCTAAACACTCTCCTCATTGTGTGTTGTGTTATAAGTGACCATCCCTCAAACGGTCCTGCAATTGGTATCAGAGCATTCCAGGCTCGTGATTGTAAGATGTCACCCTCTTAAGATCCCTCACACACAAAAAAATACTTAACATCTCAAATGGCAGCTCTTACTAAAGCTGATATGGAAACTGGAACCATGACAAAGTCCCCACTGATCACTCCTGAAGACTTTGACACTTGGTGCCAACGAATGGAAGAGTTCATCAAGTCACCAGACTCCAGGATGTGGGAATCTGTTGTCTCAGGGCTTCACATACCAAGCACCTCTTCAGCTGCTGCTGGAGGTGGTATGATTCCAAAGGCTATGGCCGACTATTTTGAAAAAGACAGGAAGAGAATAGATATTGATCAGAAAGCCATGACAGCCCTTCAACTGCTCTTTCCAACTCCATATACAGAGGCTTCAAGAAGTGCAAAACAACTAATCAGCTATAGGATGCATTGAAGCTGATGTATGAGGGGTCAACTTAAGCCAAGGAGAACAAGAAGAATCTTCTGAAGCAGCTGTTTGAAAACTTCACCTTCAAAGCAGGTGAGTGAAACCATGACTCAACAATACTTCAGGTATATTGAGATTGTGGACACTCTAATGGATGTTGGAGTGATTCTTGAGAATAGGACATTGTAAGAAACTTCATGTCCTCTCTTCCTAGACAATGGACATATTATTGTGTTGTTATGAAGAGAACTGAGAACCTTAAGACTCTTACTTTGACACAGTTGTATGGTATTCTTAGTGGATACCAGATGGAGATGAATATGCAAAGTTCATCTGGTAACTTCATTAATCAAGTGAGTTTAGCCCTCCATGTGGTTGAAAGGGATAGTTGAGAACCACAACATCATCTTATCTTCTACACTGACAACTCACAAAAGGGTCCTTTCATCACCTTCCCGAAGACACCAAGAGAAAGCTACACTCAATAAAGCCCATTCTAAGAGACAAGCTCTTCACAAGCCTTTGTGTCTTATGATGAAAGCACATGCAACTTTCTCTTCCCTTGAAGATCTGGACTGTATCCATCCTGATGATCTGGAATACATGGAGATAGTTCAGCAAATGGCACTTCTCACTCATAGAGCCAAGAAATTCTACAAAAGGACAGGGAGGAAGTTTCCAAGCAATACAGTTAGTGGAAAGTTTGGGGTGGACAAAAGCAAAGTAAAGTATTACAACTGTAACCAGATGGGTCACTTTTCAAGGGAGTGTAAGGCACTAAGAACAAATGGTGGCCAAGCACAAGCCAGGCCAAACTATACTAAGAAAGCCACTCAGAATGAGAAGCCAAAGCAGCAAGCTGCAGTTACTGTTGAAAAAGGAGGCTTTGACTGGAGCTTTTAGGTGGAAGATGCATCTCCAAACCAAGCTCTAATGGCAGACCATGATGAAGCAAAGGTACTGGAGCATCTCTGTACACATGAATGTATTGCTAAAGTAAATAGATACAGGTCCTGCAACTTAGAGATGAGATATGATCTTGAGTCTTTAAATATCTTAAAATCTAATTTCAAAAGAGCTGAAAATGATTATAAAATAAAGATAGAGGACTTAGAGAAAACCATTTCAACTCTTAAACATGAACATACCAACTACAAGACTCAAATAAAAGATCTCATAACCATGCTGACTGAATGCCTGGCTGAGCTTGTGATCAGCAAAGTCAGGGCAGAAAAATATGTCTTGAAGAAAAGACCTTCAAGAACATTATATCCTCATCCTTGCATGCAAAAGTTTGTTATTAAAATAAGTAGGGACTGGGATCTAGTGTAAAGCTCCTCCACACACAATCTTGTCTGTAAGATCTCCTAGGTGTGAAACTTGTGAAGATGAGCTTCCCTTCATAGACCCCATGAGTGAAGAGGATGAAGAGGAAATAATGAAGGATGTCTCTGAGAAGAGTGAAGAAGAGCATTCTAAGAAGGGTCACTATTTATCTTAGGAGAGTAAAAGAGTTGGGATGACCAAGTCAAGAAGAAAGAACTTGATCAGAAAGGCCAAGAGGAAGACCAAGAAGGCTCAAGAGATCAAGGCCACCTTTAACTCTATGCAGAAACAAGTCTTTATCTCTGCAGGATTTGAGGTCGTTAAGGCTAAAGACACAAACCTGAACTCTAGTACAAGGAGTTCTAGTTTATGGTCAAATCATCCCAACAACATGAAGAAGGCTGATCAGTTGTGTACCACTGCTACAAAACCTGAACCATCCAGCTCCAAAGGTAGTTCTCACCTTAAAAGAATTGCCACATCATCTACAAAGATGAAGATGGAGAAGGAAAGTGATCAAGTTCACCTTTGTTCTCAAAGGAAAGCTTTCAGGAAGAAGAAGATGGACTGTGTTATGTGTGGTAGTACTTCTCATCTTGCTAAGGATTGTTTCTACTATCCAAGAAGTACTATCCATATGATCAAGAAAGAAACTTCTGAGATTTTGAAGAAGAAGAAAGCTTTGGAAGGAAGATCTTTTTCTTTCGAAAGCTCCAAAATAAAGGAGAAGACAAGTGGAAAATTGTCTTCGGAAGAAAACTTGATCTCGGAAGAAAGGAATACTTCCGAAGTACTGAATCCTGCTGCAGTGTTAGCAAGATCTTCCGAAGGTCCAGTCATCAAATCTTCCGAAGTTATCAAAACTTCCGAAGTGATGAAGGTCAAATCTAAGCTTCAAAGGTGGTGTGGAAGACAAAGAAAGACCAAGTGACTGAAAGTTCTTCATCAATATCAGCAAATGATCCTCAAAACATGATAATATGATCAATTATTATTGCATTGTCCTTAACCTCTTTTGATGAGCCCAAGACCAATAAGGCTTGGGTTTCCAAATCTAACTAACCATCTCTTTTGTGCAGGAACAATTCAAGACAAATAGGAATGTATGGATCATTTATAGTGGCTGTTCCATGCACATGACAGGCAATGGGTCACTACTCCAAAATTTTAAGAAAATTGAAGGAGGTCCAGTTGCTTTTGGGGGAGATGCTGGAGGTTCAATACTAGAGGGGACAGGGTCATAAATGGTAAGCTCAACATTGAGAAGGTAAACTTTGTCAAGGAGCTTGGATACAATCTTTTGAGTGTATCTTAATTTTGTGATCAGAGTCATAACACGCTCTTTACTGAGCATGAGTGCATTGTTCTCAGGCCCGGGGTGGTCATTCCTCATGATCATATCCTGCTCAGAGCCCCCAGGAAAGGGAACATGTACAAGATGGATATGCAAGAAACATCTCCCTCAGGATAAGTTTCATGCTTTCTATCTAAAGCAAATAGTGATGAGTCTTTTCTTTAACATAAAAGAATATGCCATGTAAACTTTAAGAACATGAATAAACTAATTAAGAATGATTTGGTAACTGGAATGCCAAAGAAAGAGTTTACAAGTGATGACTAATGTGTTGCATGTCTTAAAGGAAAGCAACACAAGGTATATCACAAGCCAAAGGAAAGAAACTCCATCACTACACCCCTACACTTATTACATATGGATTTTGTTGGTTCTACCAGTGTAATGAGCCTAGGAAGGACCTCTTATTGTTTGTTGATCATAGATAGTGCTCCCAAATCCTTGATACATTTTGTGATCAAGGAATTGAATTCAAAAACCAAATCCTTGATACATTTTGTGATGAAAAAGGTATTACAAGACAATATAATACTCCCAGGACTCCTCAGCAAAATGGTGTTGTTGAGAGAAGAAACAGGACACTAATTGAAGCGTAAGAACTATGTTGTCTGATTCTAAACTGCCCCATCACCTTCTGGGCAGGGGCAGTAAACACTGCCTGCTATGTGCAAAACGGAGTTTTAGTAGTTAAGACACATGGTAAGACTCCTTTTGAACTTTGGCACAAGAGAAAACCATTCATTGGTCTTCTTAGGTCATTTGGATGTCCTTGCACCATCTTGAATACCAAGGATCAAATTGCCAAGTTTAATGAGAAATCAGATGATGGACACTTCATTGGATACTCTTCCCAAGCTAAAGCTTATAGAGTATACAATCTCAAAACTAGAGTAGTTGAGGAGTCAGCAAATATGACTTTCAATGAGCACACTCCCAGTGTGAAAGGTTCTAGTCCTGATTGGCTATTTGATCTTGATTTAGTTACCAACTGTTTTAACAAATCTTGTGAGCATATTTCAGGATCCATAGATATAGTATCAATTGGTGATCATGACCCAAGATTTGAGCTAAGAAGACCATCAAGTTATACTACTTCAGCTCCAGTCGTAACTAATCCTGCAAATGAAGTTCGTATAAGCACAACAGTGACAAATTCAGCTGACACATCTGAGGTGCCTTCAAATTCCAGCTCAGAGGCACAACACTCAAATTGTCACACCCTGGCTAAAAGCGGAAACACGGGGATGTAACGAGACCGGGATCGTCATAACACATGGTAAGCGATAGATATGCAATGTAAATAAATGATGACAAGCGTGTCATGACGACACCCGACAACAAGGGGACTTGTGTCGTGTTTAGTCAATGTTCACGACAACATAGCCATAAGCAACATGATAATGATAACACATAATCACATAAAGATGAAATTGTAAATGTTAATTCCCACAACCCGGGAACAAGTTTCAAAAGATGATAATTGTTTACAAGCGTTAACATTGTTCAAAAGATTGTTTGTCAAAACATGATAAGTACCAAAAATGCATCCTAGGGTCTCCACTAAGGCAGCACACCTAGATTCCTGGACTTGTATGATCACCTGAAAAGATATGCTTAAAACGGTCAACATAATTGTTGGTGAGCTCGCAGGTTTATGTAATAAAATGTAAGTGATGTTGTATAATGTAAGCGTAATGGAATACCGTGAATACAGTTATATACACAAGTAAATTCACATGTCATGAGCTTTGCAACCAAACCTAGCGACGTACACAAAGAAATTGTCGGCATATATTCACCCAAGGGCCCGTTCCTGGCCACTGATGGTACCAACTAGTATACCATCGAACAAGGGTGGGGGTGTCAACCCAGTAGTACTACCAATACCTAACCGTCGGTTCCCACACTGGAATTAAATAGTTGCAAAGATAGAACCACACAGCAGACCCAAGCATGTATCAAATAGTACTTGCAACACAATATCACGTTGATTCCTTGTATGTAAAATGTATGTAAGTTGTACAACATTGAAAATGAGTAAGCATACTTTTTCCCCAAGTCGTAAATGATTGAAATATTGTATAAGCGTAAAAAGAGGCCACGAAACTCACTTGTTAAGTGGTAAGTATGTATGATCGATGTAATCCCAAATGTTGAATGCAAATAAACAGTCAAACACCCATTGACAGTTATTGTAAAGCATTAATGATATGATATATAAGCGCGTAATAATGATGGGTCGGTTCGGGTCGTATCGGCTGGGTCGCGTATAACACACACAAACTGACACGCGTACTAGATCTTATGTAGATCCAAGTACAAGACATTGTTGCCATTGATGATGATATTTGAGTAAAAGTCTCATTGTTATTGAAGAAATATTAAATATGTGTCCATAGTTATAAGTCGGTTGATAGTTGTAAAACGTTAGTTTAAGTTGCTAAAAATAGTATTTGTGCCCTTTTTCGCGTTGACTTTAATCTTTGTGGCCGAACAATGGCTATTGTGTTAATGTTACCTCAACATCACACGTCATACTCACACCACGCACAAGGAGATCAAACACAACAATTTTACAGTCGCACGACAAGACCAGACGCACGACTCAACCTCCATTCGTACGAATCAACCCTCAATCATGCGAATCAGCTTCATTCGTACGATTGAACCTTCATTCGTATGGCTGGCCTTCAGTCGTACCACACAACACCCAATCGCACGACTCAACCTCCATACGCACGAATCAACCTTCAGTCGTGCGAATTAGCTACTTTCGTACGATTGAACCTTCATTCGTGCGATTGGACTCCAGTCGTGCGCATCACGCACAATCGCACACATTCAGTCGGTCACCTGACTCAATCGCACACAATCACTCATACGCATGAGTCAATCGCATACACTCATTCGCACGCATGACTCGATCGCATACAGACACTCAGTCGCACGACATGCCTAGTCGCACAACTCAGTCGCACGATTGACCCAAACGCATGATTCAGTCGCACGACCCACTCAGTCGCACGGCTCAATCGCATGGTAGACCCAGTCGCTTGATCTGCAGAATCGCGACTGTGGTCGGGCTGAGCAGCCCCCGAGCTGCTCTAAACACGGGTTTTACACCACAAGGACTTCCAGAAACACTCAACAAACATACCCAAGCATGAAACACAAGCAAAAAGACCACACACGCACCCATACGACCTTGTGTGTTCGGGTTGAACCCGAACACCCGAAACCCTAGTTTTGGACAGCTGTGAAAAGGCTAGAAAATGGATAACCAAAGACGACTACCTGCTAGAAACAAGTAGTCTAAGCTGTAGATGGTGTCTAGACGAAGAAAACAAGACCACACGGGTAGGATTCGGTGCTAGAATGAAGATTTTGTGTGTGTAGAGAGGATGAAGATGAAGAAGATGGTGAGAATGAAGTTCTAGGGCTGGTAAGGGGTATTTATACCCAGCCCAAGTTTACAAAATTACAAGTTTAGTCCCTGCACTTAACCCCTGAGCTTTCCCAAATTTGGTTCGGTTGAAAAACGACTTTATTAGATATTTTATTTTAATTGCAAAAGTACATTTAATGTTGTTATGACTTAAGAAATGGTTATGTTAAAAACATTTGATATATATAAAATATATATTTGACGGTTTCTAAAATGAAAGTTTTAAAAGTCTTTTAAGGTTTACATAGGGTTATAACAATGCACACACAACGATAAATATGCACACATGATATCCACATAAAGAGTCAAATAAGGATGAGGAATGATCGATCAAAGAATAGATAACGGGCAATCACGTTAATTGACGGACCTTAAGGTGACGGATGTCACAGTATCCCCCAGTTGAGAGAATTTCGTCCCGAAATTCAGCTGGAGTTGGGTCCAAGAGTGTCATCCTCGAAAAGATGTGGATATTTGAGTTTCATCTGATCTTCGCGTTCCCATGTAAACTCTGGCCCTCGCTTTGAATTCCACCTTACGCGAACAATAGGTATCCTACTGCGCTTCAGTTGCTTGACCTTTCGATCCATGATCTCAATGGGTTCCTCAACAAAATGAAGCTTTTCATCAATCTTGATTTCCTCAATTGGCACGTGAAGAGATTCATCGGCCAAACACTTCTTGAGGTTTGACACGTGAAAAGTATCATGCACACCGCTAAGCTCTTGTGGCAACCTTAACCGGTAAGCCACTGGACCGATTCTCTCAGTGATCTTGAATGGTCCAACGTATCTTGGGGCTAACTTCCCTTTCTTTCCGAATCGAACGACTCCTTTCCAAGGGGAGACTTTGAGTAACACACGATCCCCAACATTGAATTCTAGAGGCTTCCGACGATTGTCGGCATAGCTCTTTTGGCGATCTCGCGCGGCTTTAAGTCGATCTTTGATTTGGAAAATCTTGTCTGTTGTTTCTTGAATGATCTTTGGGCCTGTTAGTTGGCTTTCACCAATTTCGGCCCAACAAACGGGAGATCTACATTCCTTCCATACAACGCTTCAAATGGAGCGCATCCAATGCTTGTATGGTAGCTGTTGTTGTAGGAGAACTCAATCAACGGTAAATGAGCATCCCAACTACCACCAAAATCGATTACACACGCTCTCAACATGTCTTCTAGCGTCTGTATAGTTCGTTCACTTTGGCCATCTGTCTGAGGATGATAGGCGGTACTCATGTCTAATCGAGTGCCCATCGCTTTCTGTAGTGTCTGCCAAAATCGTGAAGTGAATCGGCTATCACGGTCGGATATGATTGACACCGGCACCCCGTGCCGTGTCACGACCTCTTTGATGTACAATCTCGCCAACTTATCCATCTTGTAATCTTCTCGGATAGGCAAGAAATGTGCTGATTTCGTCATTCGATCAATAATGACCCATATCAAGTCATGACAGCTGCTTGTTCTAGGGAGTTTGGTGATGAAATCCATAGCTATGTTCTCCCATTTCCACTCGGGATTTTCAGGTTGCTGCAATAATCCCGATGGTTTCTGATTTTCAGCTTTGACTTTCGAACACGTCAAGCATCGGCTGACGTATAAGGCAATGTCTTTCTTCATGCCTGGCCACTAGTATAGATCCTTGAGATCATGATACATCTTGTCTGCACTAGGATGAATAGAATACCGCGTCTTGTGGGCTTCATCCATGACTAAGGTACGGACACCTCCCCATTTGGGTACCCATATGCGATCCATAAAGTACTGTATACCGTCATCCTTGCGAATCATCTGTTTATCTAACCCTCGGAATTCTTCTCCCGCAAGGTTTTCTTCTTTCAATGCCTCACTTTGTGCAATTTGGATCTGAGCTTTCAAGTTGGTTTGAATGGTCAATCCCAACGCTCGTGCACGCAGTGGTTTCACACGTTCTTTGCGGCTTAAAGCATCAGCCACCACGTTAGCTTTCCCCGGATGATACCGGATTTCACAGTCGTAGTCACTAAGAAGCTCTACCCAACGTCGTTGGCGCATATTGAGTTCCTTCTGATCCAGAATATGTTGGAGGCTCTAATGATTGGTGAAGATGATGCATTTGGTTCCATACAGGTAATGCCTCCAAATCTTGAGTGCAAATACTACAGCGCCCAACTCAAGATCATGAGTGGTGTAGTTCTTTTCGTGCACCTTAAGCTGTCGCGAAGCGTAGGCAATCACCTTATCCTTCTGCATTAGTACACATCCCAATCCTTGATGTGACGCATCGCAGTAAACCACAAAATCTTCAATTCCGTCTGGGAGAGACAATATAGGAGCGTTACACAACTTGTCTTTCAACGTTTGGAACGCTTGCTCTTGTGCATATCCCCAGTCAAACTTCTTGTCTTTCTGAGTAAGCAGGGTTAATGGTTGCGCGATCTTTGAGAAATTCGCGATGAAGCGACGATAATAACCGGCCAATCCTAAAAATTGCCGTATCTCTGATGGTGTCTGGGGCGTATCCCATTTCTTCACCGCTTCGATCTTGCCGGGATCTACATGAATCCCGTCCTCATTAACCACATGACCCAAAAACTTCACTTCCCGCAACCAAAACTCACACTTCGAGAACTTGGCGAAAAGTTTCTCTTCTCGTAGCAGCTCCAGAATTGCCCGAAGGTGTTCTTCATGATCCTCTTTCGATCGGGAGTAGATAAGTATATCGTCTATGAACACGATCACAAACTTATCCAAGTAAGGTTTGCACACCCGATTCATTAGATCCATGAACACAGCTGGTGCGTTAGTCAGTCCAAACGGCATGACCAAGAACTCATAGTGCCCATAACGAGTCCTGAACGCAGTCTTCGCTATGTCGTCCTCGAAAACCCTTAGCTGATGATAACCAGAACGTAGATCAATCTTTGAAAAATACGAAGCTCCTTGCAGCTGATCAAATAAATCGGCGATCCTGGGGAGAGGATATCGGTTCTTCACCGTTAACTTGTTCAGTTCACGGTAGTCGATGCACATACGGAACGACCCATCCTTCTTGACAGATAGTACTGGCGCTCCCCACGGTGAATGACTCGGTAGAATAAAACCCTTCTCTAGTAGTTCTTGTAACTGACTAGACAACTCTTGCATTTCGGACGGCGCTAGTCGATATGGCGTTTTTGCTACCGGTGTATCTCCAGGAACCAACTCAATACGGAATTCCACCTGTCGTGGAGGAGGAAAACCAGACAAGTCATCTGGAAATACTTCTGGGTAATCTCGTACCACTGGTATATCCACCAGTTTCCTCTCTTCGTCTTTCTTTTCAACCACATGAGCCAGAAAAGCGTAGCACTGCTTTCGTAAGC
The DNA here is from genome assembly GCA_025215565.1 of Flaveria ramosissima. Taxonomy (NCBI): domain Eukaryota; kingdom Viridiplantae; phylum Streptophyta; class Magnoliopsida; order Asterales; family Asteraceae; genus Flaveria; species Flaveria ramosissima. The sequence goes on from CM046041.1 coordinate 12,671,742, forward strand.
TCTGGCGTGCTTTCATGCAGGAAATAAGCTTTAAGTTCTTACCCGGTCGTTCTCCCTGAACTTTGAGTACTTCCCCGTTTGGCATAGGGATACGTACTACTTTGTCTCGACAGACAATCTCTGCTCCGTTTTGCGACAACCAATCCATACCCACAATCACATCGAAGCTTCCTAACTCAAAGGGTATCAAATCTGTCTGAGGATGATAGGCGGTACTCATGTCTAATCGAGTGCCCATCGCTTTCTGTAGTGTCTGCCAAAATCGTGAAGTGAATCGGCTATCACGGTCGGATATGATTGACACCGGCACCCCGTGCCGTGTCACGACCTCTTTGATGTACAATCTCGCCAACTTATCCATCTTGTAATCTTCTCGGATAGGCAAGAAATGTGCTGATTTCGTCATTCGATCAATAATGACCCATATCGAGTCATGACAGCTGCTTGTTCTAGGGAGTTTGGTGATGAAATCCATAGCTATGTTCTCCCATTTCCACTCGGGAATTTCAGGTTGCTGCAATAATCCCGATGGTTTCTGATTTTCAGCTTTGTCTTTCGAACACGTCAAGCATCGGCTGACGTATAAGGCAATGTCTTTCTTCATGCCTGGCCACTAGTATAGATCCTTGAGATCATGATACATCTTGTCTGCACTAGGATGAATAGAATACCGCGTCTTGTGGGCTTCATCCATGACTAAGGTACGGACACCTCCCCATTTGGGTACCCATATGCGATCCATAAAGTACTGTATACCGTCATCCTTGCGAATCATCTGTTTATCTAACCCTTGGAATTCTTCTCCCGCAAGGTTTTCTTCTTTCAATGCCTCACTTTGTGCAATTTGGATCTGAGCTTTCAAGTTGGTTTGAATGGTCAATCCCAACGCTCGTGCACGCAGTGGTTTCACACGTTCTTTGCGGCTTAAAGCATCAGCCACCACGTTAGCTTTCCCCGGATGATACCGGATTTCACAGTCGTAGTCACTAAGAAGCTCTACCCAACGTCGTTGGCGCATATTGAGTTCCTTCTGATCCAGAATATGTTGGAGGCTCTTATGATTGGTGAAGATGATGCATTTGGTTCCATACAGGTAATGCCTCCAAATCTTGAGTGCAAATACTACAGCGCCCAACTCAAGATCATGAGTGGTGTAGTTCTTTTCGTGCACCTTAAGCTGTCGCGAAGCGTAGGCAATCACCTTATCCTTCTGCATTAGTACACATCCCAATCCTTGATGTGACGCATCGCAGTAAACCACAAAATCTTCAATTCCGTCTGGGAGAGACAATATAGGAGCGTTACACAACTTGTCTTTCAACGTTTGGAACGCTTGCTCTTGTGCATATCCCCAGTCAAACTTCTTGTCTTTCTGAGTAAGCAGGGTTAACGGTTGCGCGATCTTTGAGAAATTCGCGATGAAGCGACGATAATAACCGGCCAATCCTAAAAATTGCCGTATCTCTGATGGTGTCTGGGGCGTATCCCATTTCTTCACCGCTTCGATCTTGCCGGGATCTACATGAATCCCGTCCTCATTAACCACATGACCCAAAAACTTCACTTCCCGCAACCAAAACTCACACTTCGAGAACTTGGCGAAAAGTTTCTCTTCTCGTAGCAGCTCCAGAATTGCCCGAAGGTGTTCTTCATGATCCTCTTTCGATCTGGAGTAGATAAGTATATCGTCTATGAACACGATCACAAACTTATCCAAGTAAGGTTTGCACACCCGATTCATTAGATCCATGAACACAGCTGGTGCGTTAGTCAGTCCAAACGGCATGACCAAGAACTCATAGTGCCCATAACGAGTCCTGAACGCAGTCTTCGCTATGTCGTCCTCGAAAACCCTTAGCTGATGATAACCAGAACGTAGATCAATCTTTGAAAAATACGAAGCTCCTTGCAGCTGATCAAATAAATCGGCGATCCTGGGGAGAGGATATCGGTTCTTCACCGTTAACTTGTTCAGTTCACGGTAGTCGATGCACATACGGAACGACCCATCCTTCTTGACAGATAGTACTGGCGCTCCCCACGGTGAATGACTCGGTAGAATAAAACCCTTCTCTAGTAGTTCTTGTAACTGACTAGACAACTCTTGCATTTCGGACGGCGCTAGTCGATATGGCGTTTTTGCTACCGGTGTATCTCCAGGAACCAACTCAATACGGAATTCCACCTGTCGTGGAGGAGGAAAACCAGACAAGTCATCTGGAAATACTTCTGGGTAATCTCGTACCACTGGTATATCCACCAGTTTCCTCTCTTCGTCTTTCTTTTCAACCACATGAGCCAGAAAAGCGTAGCATTGCTTTCGTAAGCTCTGGCGTGCTTTCATGCAGGAAATAAGCTTTAAGTTCTTACCCGGTCGTTCTCCCTGAACCTTGAGTACTTCCCAATTTGGCATAGGGATACGTACTACTTTGTCTCGACAGACAATCTCTGCTCCGTTTTGCGACAACCAATCCATACCCACAATCACATCGAAGCTTCCTAACTCAAAGGGTATCAAATCTATCTCAAAGGTATGATCCTCCAGCGTTAACGAGCACTTCCTAATGATCTCATCGGCCTGAACAACCCTACCATTGACCATTTCTACAGAGTAGCTAGTTTCTAGCCTACTAGGACTCAAATCAAGCAATTGCACAAACTCGGAAGATATAAAACTATTGTCTGCTCCAGTATCAAATAATATAGATGCGAAGTGATGATTGAGTAAGTGCGTACCCGTGACAACATTCGGGTCCTGACGAGCATCATTGGCTCCAATGACGAATGCACGTCCCCGAGCTGCATTCCCCTGAGTAGTCGGGCCTTGATTCCCAGCTATGGCCATCACCTGCTGCTGGTTGTTCCCCTGTTGACCCGGTGCCCGATTCAGCCTGGGGCACATGTTTCTGTAATGATCAGGGCTCTCACATTCAAAGCAAGCCCTTGCATTCCCGTACCAGATTCGGCGTAGTTCTACAGTCTCTCGCCAAATGTCCCGGGCGTCTACAGTTCGCGCACACCCGACACTGCACTCCTGGGGGATGATGATAGTTGCACCTGTCACATTTGGTGTGCGGCCCCACATACTCTCTCCTGGCCTGAGACACAGCCACAAAATTCCTGGTCGGTTTAGACCTCTTCTCAAATTTCCCGGCACTCGACCGGCTCGATTCCCCAACATCCTTTCGCTTCTCGGCTCCTCTGCCCAAAACCCCAGTTCTAACCATCTCATCAGTCAAAGCGCCAGCTTTCAGAATTGCACTTTGAATAGTAGGAGGAGCGGCTGCTGTAACCATCGCTCTAATTTGAGGCACGAGTCCCCAAATGTACCTTTCAATCCTCTTTGATTCCGGCGTGACCAAGTGCGGAACCAATCTTGCCAGCTCGTGAAAACGATCAGTATAAGCTGCATGCCCTGCCCCCACCATAGCATGATTCCAGAACTCATGCTCTAACTTCTGCATCTCGTTAAGAGGGCAGTATTCCTCGGTGATCAAGGCTTTGAACTCATCCCATGACATCTGCATCGCAGATTCTCGTCCTCTAGCTTGAACCTGGGTGTTCCACCAGGTTAGCGCCTTACCCTGTAGTGAACAAGTGGCATACTTGATCCTTTGACTGTCGAGGCACTCACTAATATCAATCACTGCCTCCATCTTCTCTAGCCACCTGGTTAGGGCTATCGCCCCACCTTTCCCATCGAATTCCCTCGGTTTACAAGCCACAAACTCCTTGTACGAACATCCCCGACGAGCATTAACCACCCCAGTCTCAATACTGGCAGTACCACCATTCCCGGTTTCCTGGTTGCTCTCGTTTCCGGTCGGGTTTCCGTTTCCCGTCTCAGTTTCGATCCCACCTTGGGCTCCATCATCGTTGCCACCATCCCCGTGAGGGTGGTGTTATTGGAGTGCGTCGCTCACTTGGGCCACAATAGTAGGAATCAGTGCGGCCAACTGCTGAGCGATTAGGGCTGCCATGTCAGCGTTCCCTGTTCCTTGACTGTTACTGGCAGGAGCATCATTTGTCCTTGGTGCTCTGCCTCTGCCCCTTGGGGCTTCACTCCCGCCACTATTGCTGCGGGTAACTCTTCGAGGCGGCATGTTCTAATCATAGAAAAGTAAACACATAAGCTTAAATCAATTGAAAGTGTATATCCATAACACCCATCAAGTCCAGTATTTCATGTCAATATCACACATCGCATGCAATTCGTGCAGTTCTCACACCATGAATTGATAATGCTTCAATGATAATCCATCACAACAGTTGTAAGTCCATGTATACAATCACGTTTAGTCTAGCGGAGGTTGTCTATTTCCTCCTCTTTCGAGGTTTCAGACAAGGCCTCCTCAGGTTTAATCTCAATGTCCAAGGTCAAGCGCAATAGCATGATCTGTGAAGATCTCTTCGGGTTTAATACCCGGATTTGTTAAATAACTCGACGCGCAGAGGGAACGGAAGATCCAATAGAAGCATCCCATAAAAGAGTGAGCACAGGGGCTCTCTCATAGGGCGGAAAGATCACATAACAAATAGATGAACAAATCAAGCAGCGAGGAACACATACACGAGATATAATATGCATACAGAGTCCTAGCATGCAAATCTACATGAAGGTTCCTAGGTTATAGTCTAGGTCAAGCGTATTGCCTAATTCTCTATAACCAATGGCTCTGATACCAATCTTTCACACCCCCGCTAAAAGCGGAAACACGGGGATGTAACGAGACCGGGATCGTCATAACACATGGTAAGCGATAGAGATGCAATGTAAATAAATGATGACAAAAGTGTCATGACGACACCCGACAACAAGGGGACTTGTGTCGTGTTTAGTCAATGTTCACGACAACATAGCCATAAGCAACATGATAATGATAACACATAATCACATAAAGATGAAATTGTAAATGTTAATTCCCACAACCCGGGAACAAGTTTCAAAAGATAATAATTGTTTACAAGCGTTAACATTGTTCAAAAGATTGTTTGTCAAAACATGATAAGTCCCAAAAATGCATCCTAGGGTCTCCACTAAGGCAGCACACCTAGATTCCTGGACTTGTATGATCACCTGAAAAGATATGCTTAAAACGGTCAACATAATTGTTGGTGAGCTCGCAGGTTTATGTAATAAAATGTAAGTGATGCTGTATAATGTAAGCGTAATGGAATACCGTGAATACAGTTATATACACAAGTAAATTCACATGTCATGAGCTTTGCAACCAAACCTATCGACGTACACAAAGAAATTGTCGGCATATATTCACCCAAGGGCCCGTTCCTGGCCACTGATGGTACCAACTAGTATACCATCGAACAAGGGTGGGGGTGTCAACCTAGTAGTACTACCAATACCTAACCGTCGGTTCCCACACTGGAATTAAATAGTTGCAAAGATAGAACCACACAGCAGACCCAAGCATGTATCAAATAGCAGTATCACGTTGATTCCTTGTATGTAAAATGTATGTAAGTTGTACAACATTGAAAATGAGTAAGCATACTTTTCCCCCAAGTCGTATATGATTGAAATATTGTATAAGCGTAAAAAGGGGCCACGAAACTCACTTGTTAAGTGGTAAGTGTGTATGATCGATGTAATCCCAAATGTTGAATGCAAATAAACAGTCAAACACCTATTGACAGTTTTGTAAAGCATTAATGATATGATATATAAGCGCGTAATAATGATGGGTCGGTTCGGGTCGTATCGGCTGGGTCGCGTATAACACACACAAACTGACACGCGTACTAGATCTTATGTAGATCCAAGTACAAGACATTGTTGCCATTGATGATGATATTTGAGTAAAAGTCTCATTGTTATTGAAGAAATATTGAATATGTGTCCATAGTTATAAGTCGGTTGATAGTTGTAAAACGTTAGTTTAAGTTGCTTAAAATAGTATTTGTGCCCTTTTTCGCGTTGACTTTAATCTTTGTGGCCGAAAAATGGCTATTGTGTTAATGTTACCTCAACATCACACGTCATACTCACACCACGCACAAGGAGATCAAACACAACAATTTTACAGTCGCACGACAAGACCAGACGCACGACTCAACCTCCATTCGTACGAATCAACCCTCAATCGTGCGAATCAGCTTCATTCGTACGATTGAACCTTCATTCGTATGACTGGCCTTCAGTCGTACCACACAACACCCAATCGCACGACTCAACCTCCATACGCACGAATCAACCTTCAGTCGTGCGAATTAGCTACTTTTGTACGATTGAACCTTCATTCGTGCGATTGGACTCCAGTCGTGCGAATCACGCACAATCGCACACATTCAGTCGGTCACCTGACTCAATCGCACACAATCACTCATACGCATGACTCAATCGCATACACTCATTCGCACGCATGACTCGATCGCATACAGACACTCAGTCGCACAACTCAGTCGCACGACATGCCTAGTCGCACAACTCAGTCGCACGATTGACCCAAACGCATGATTCAGTCGCACGACCCACTCAGTCGCACGGCTCAATCGCATGGTAGCCCCAGTCGCCTAATCTGCAGAATCGCGACTGTGGTCGGGCTGAGCAGCCCTCGAGCTGCTCTAAACACGGGTTTTACACCACAAGGACTTCCAGAAACACTCAACAAACATACCCAAGCATGAAACACAAGCAAAAAGACCACACACGCACCCATACGACCTTGTGTGTTCGGGTTGAACCCGAACACCCGAAACCCTAGTTTTGGACAGCCGTGAAATGGCTAGAAAATGGACAACCAAAGAAGACTACCTGCTAGAAACGAGTAGTCTAAGCTGTAGATGGTGTCTAGACGAAGAAAACAAGACCACACGGGTAGGATTCGGTGCTAGAATGAAGATTTTGTGTGTGTAGAGAGGATGAAGATGAAGAAGATGGTGAGAATGAAGTTCTAGGGCTGGTAAGGGGTATTTATACCCAGCCCAAGTTTACAAAATTACAAGTTTAGTCCCTGCACTTAACCTCCGAGCTTTCCCAAATTTGGTTCGGTTGAAAAACGACTTTATTAGATGTTTTATTTTAATTGCAAAAGTACATTTAATGTTGTTATGACTTAAGAAATGGGTATGTTAAAAATATTTAATATATATATATATATAAAATGATATATTTGACGGTTTCTAAAATGAAAGTTTTAAAAGTCTTTTAAGGTTTACATAGGGTTATAACAATGCACACACAACGATAAATATGCACACATGATATCCACATAAAGAGTCAAATAAGGATGAGGAATGATCGATCAAAGAATAGATAACGGGCAATCACGTTAATTGACGGACCTTAAGGTGACGGATGTCACACAAATCAAGGAGCTTCAAATGTGGAAGGAAATGGAGGTGGTGACAGTGATCAAGAATTTCTTGATGCTGACAACCACTGCATTGAAGACAACATCAATGATTTCACAAACTCATTGGATCAAGTTACACTTGATAAGTGTGCTGATGTAGTGGGAGAAACTTCAATGTCTGATCTAAGTTTCTCTAATTTCGATCTCTCCAAACAACTTGCTGTAATCCCTCAACTAAAGATTCACAAGTCTCACCCCACCACAAACATCATTGGAATTGTTGATACTGGGTAAGAACAAGAGGACAAACCCATGATGCAAATGTTTGTCTCCATTCTTGTTTTCTATCTCGGATAAAGCCAAAAAAAGTTGATGAGGCTTTAAAAGATGGAATTTGGGTTGAAGCTATGCAGGAGGAGCTGCTTCAATTCAAAAGGCAAAATGTTTGGAACCTATGTCCTCTTCCTCAAAGGAAGACTACCATAGGAATCCAAATGGGTGTTTAGGAATAAGAAGGATGATAGAGGACTTGTCATCAAAAACTAGGCTAGACTAGTTGTTCAAGGACACACAAGAAGAAGGAATTGACTACACAGATGTCTTTGCTCCTCTTGCAAGACTTGAAGCTGTTAGAATATTCTTAGCTTTTGTTGCATTCAAGGATTTCAAGGTCTACCAACTTGATGTCAAGTATGCTTTTCTTTATGGGGTGATTGATGAAGAGGTGTATGTCAAACAACCACCTGGGTTTGCAAATCCTGATAATCCTGATTATGTCTTCAAGCTTGATAAAGCTCTTTATGGGCTGCACCAAGCTCCAAGGAAGTGGTATGAGACTCTATCTCAGTATCTCTATCAACATGGATACAAAAAGGGTACTATATATGGAACTCTCTTCATCAAAGAAACAGGTAATGACTAAATGCTAGTCCAAGTATATATAGATGACATTATTTTTAGGTCAACCAATTCAAAGCTCCGCAAAGACATTGAGAAGCTCATGAAGAATTGATTTGAAATGAGTGCAATGGGAGAACTCAATTTCTTTCTAGGAATTCAAGTGAAGCAGGTTGATAATGGCATCTTCATAAGTCAGTCAAAGTATGTGCTAGACATACTAAAAAGATTCAACATGACTGACTGTAAGGTTGCTAAGACACCCATAGCAAGAAACCACTCCCTTGGACCTGATCTTGAGGGGGTGTGTGTGGATGAACATCTCTACAGGGCTATGATTGGGTCTCTTATGTACCTCACAGCTAGCAGGCCTGATATCATGTTTGCCCCATGTATTTGTGCAAGATATCAAGCCAACCCCAAGATGTCACACGTAGTCACTGTCAAGAGGATTTTAAGATATCTCAAAGGTGCCTCAACACTTGGTCTTAGTATCCAAATAATTATGACTTTAATTTGTATGCATATACAAATAGTGACTATGGTGGTTGCAATATGACTGCAAAGTCTACATCAGGGGGATGTTAGTTTCTTGGTGGAAGGATAGTCTTATGGCAATGCAAGAAGCAATTCAATGTATTTGCATCAACTGCTGAAACTGAACACATTGTTGTAGCAAGCTGCTGTGCTCATGTGCTTTGGGTTCAGAATCAGATGTTGGACTATGGATTCAACTGCAAAAAGACTCCCATCCACATAGACAACAATAGTGCTATCTCCATTACAGAGAATCCTGTGCAGCACTGAAGGACAAAACACATCAATATCAGGTATCATTTGATTAGAGATAACTTTGAAAAGGGTTTAATCAAACTAGTCAAAGTTAACACAAATGAACAATATGCTGATCTGTTCACCAAAGCTTTTGATGAGCAGAGATTTAAATATCTTATATAAGCTATTGGGATGAATAACTTTGAGTAGCTTTTCTTAAAACTAACACATATTATTTCTAAAACCTGTGTGTCCTAAGTTATCTATTTTATCACCTTCATAAGCCCCGGTTTACCTGTGGAAGAAATTTATATCATCAAAACAAACAACTACTTAAGTGAATTTATCTTCGGAAGAAATTCTTAAAATATCTTCCAAAGCTTAAAACTACTCTTGAATACTTGGATGTTCTAAAGAATAAATTTTAATAGAAAGCAATTAAGTCTCGGAAGCTTTATTCTTCTTAGAATAAAGTTTCTTAAGTCTTAGTCTCTTCCGAAGAAAAATTTTCTAAACTCTTTGGAATATCTTTCAAAGTCATTTTGGCTTCATAAACTTTTTATCAAAACTTTCAAAGTAAAATTACCTTCGAAAGAGTTTAGACTTCCAAAAAAACTACTTTTGGGCAAAAGAAAACTACTTTTTCAGAGGTGGGACGACATCCGGATTTCAAAGATGTAAAATGAAGAATAAAAGTGACGATAAAGAAAGAAATGTAATTTAACCCAAGTTAAGGGGTTAAATGTGTAAAAAATATAAAATTTTACATTAGTTTGTACAAAAAGTAACATGGCCGCCCATGCCATGTTACTTTCACCTTTTTGCATCGGTTTAGAGAGAGAGAGAGAGAGAGAGAGAGAGCAGAAAGAAAGTTTTGGGTTTTGAAGAAGAACAAGAAGAATTCGAGATTTGAGGTTACTTTCATGCATTTTAAGTTGTTCTTGGCTAATTCTAGCCTCGATTATATGCTTATGTGTGTGTTTTGTGTTCGGTTATATCTTTTGGTGGAATTTTAGGTGTTTGAACTCATTTGCATTCGGGTGTGAATAAGTCTTGCCCGAAAGTTGCCTAAGGTGAGTTCTAGATCCCTATTTTTACATGTTTTAACTTGTTTTAGGAATGGAAATACATTTTATAACGTTTTATTTTAGTTGGGTGTGTGTACCCGTATGTATATGAATGTGTATGTGGGTGGGTGTATGTTGGGATGATTTATAGTTATGTTCAGGTTTGTATGCATGTTTATGATGTTTTGAACGTTAGAAACTAGGCTATGTAGAATCGGATTTGGGACTGAAAATGATGTAAGTAGATATTCAGTATGTTCCTGCGCCCAAAAGTACCCATACACCTAGAATTGTGCCCAAACGCCTAAGTTTTTGCCCATGCGGCCAACTGCCAAACGCCCAAGTGCCCATGCGCCTAAGTCAGGATCATGCGCCTCATAGTGCCCATGCGCCTAGAAAGTTGCCCAAAATGACTAAGTGTTGGCCATGCTCCCGTGTAGTGCTCATGCGCCTAAAAGTTTTCCCATGCGCCTAAAAGTTTTCCAAGCGCCTAAGTGTTCCCATGCGCCTGAGAGGTCATGCGCCCGCATAGTGGCCATGCGCCTGCATAGTGCCCATGCGCCTAAAAACTTAGAATTATTTCTGAAATTTTGGGGAAAAAGGAAGTTTTAGGCTATGACTTGAGATGTTCTCGAGGATGATGTATGATAATTATATGATGTTGTATGATGATGTATGATGATGTTATGTATGTTTATGTTATGTTTCCTTTATGTTCCTTATTACGTATTATTACGTGGCTTTACGTGGTGTGATTATGTTAATGAACGTAATGTATTATCTTAACGAAGTGAAAGAATTAAAATAATGAAAACTGGAACGTAAAGAATGAATGTAAAGTCTTGCAAGCAAATTTAAGGAGGTTCACAACTCATTGAGGGGTTGTTAGCTCAAGTGTGTGCGGTTTAGCTAACCCATGATGATGCACACAGGGGTCTAATCCTGGTGATTGACCAGATGTATGGGACCCTTGTCTCTTGCCCCGGTACTAGTGCCAGCACTTGTGCATGATCTTAAAAGTCTATTTATAGACTTCAGCCCAATACCAACACTTGTGCATGATGTTTGGGGTATAGCACATGCCATTGGTCCAGATGAAAGTGAAAGGTAAAGAATGAAGGATAATGAATGACGTACGATGGTGAATAATGATGAAAAATAATAAATATTATTTATGTGTACGTATGATGGGTGATCACATATGGAAGTAAACGAAAGGTTTTGAATGAAAGTAAAGTATTTTATTTATAAAACTAGAACTCACTCAGTTACGCTGATTTTTATGTATTTTCTAGTTGTCAGGTGATTGTTGCTGAGGATGGCATGGGTGCAGCTACTTGGAAAATTTTGGGTGGCATCCATTTTGTATAACAATGATGTTTTTGTGATGTAATGCAAACAAATGACATTTTTGTAATGGTTAACCATGTTGTATTATTTTGCAAAAGCAATTATTTATAAATGAAATGATTTGTTAAATTATTCCGCTGCAATGTTTTAGTAAATGTAAATGTATGTTTTGTAAATTATGTGCGATGATTGTCCAATTGCAAGCGTCCCGAGAACGGGGCCTTACAAGTTGGTATCAGAGCCAAAGTTTAAGTGAATTGGGTAAATATTTTCAAAAACCTAAACTGAGAATGGGACAAAATGGAAGGATGACAGTCCGAGTAGCTACGTGCCGTCAGGTATTTTCTTTAAATTTAACCGATGTTATGTGCGCATGTTATGTGGTTTATGTGCTTCTTAGTAGATTTAGATACTGATGTAGTCAGGATAGGAAATGCTTGGGGTATGAGAAGTAAAGTAAGTGGCTAATCACAACTGGCCACTGTAATTAAGGACTTACTATACTTGACATAAACTGAGCTATTACCTTGAATGACCGTGTTGGTGTTTGAATCTTATAGCGTGTTTAGAGGATGGCTAGAGGTAGATGAGACGGCTCATGAAGATGGCTGGAGGTAGATGAAACCGTGTGGTGCTGGACCGCGTGTCACGAGAGACAAGGCTAGGGTTGATGAGACGGCTCATGAAGAGCCCGAGACACCTCATCCGGAGGGTGGGGATGAGAGTGCTAATCTGAGGGTCTTAGTGAAGGAGGCTGTTGCGGAGGAGGTTCACCAGGTCATGCAGATGATCCTGCCGTCTGTGGTGACCGAAGTGACTAAAGCTATAAAGGAAGGGGAGAGGAAAGAAAGGAATTAGCCAGTAGGGAGAGAGAGCAACCGGAGTCTGAGACAGTTGTTTCTAGTGATAAGGAATAGGAGGAAGAGGCTGTGCCAGAAATGACACACGGCTGTAATTATGGGGGCATTCCAGAGATGCAAGCCCCTACTTTTAATGGCAATGGCACTCCTGCTGCTGCTCATCGGTGGGTGAAGAGATGGAGGCTGTACTTGATATCAGCGAGTGCAGGGAAGATCAAAAGGTCAAGTTTGCCACTCACTCATTCGTGGACTCGGCCTTGTGTTGGTAGGACAATATTGTCCAGGCTGAGGGTGTCACACCCGATCGACGACGGAATCATCGAGGCGGATGAATGTGAAACGATTGTTCATAGCTCATGGAATTAAATAAGTTGAAATAATATTAATTTCCATATTTCATTGAATAATACTAGACAATTAAGTAATTACAATACAACAAAGATATAAACAACAACATAAGATATTTAATTAAACTAAGTCCAAGTCCTATATGAGCAAGAAGAGTTCCTCAAGTAGCAGTCCTGAAACATGTTAAAAATAAAGGGTCAACTTTGAAAGTTGGTGAGTTTCCATGGGTTAAGCATACATATATATATGAAAAGATTTACAAGTAGCAATTCATGTCAGTGATTATGAATTATGCAAGTTTACAGAACACATATAGCTACAATCAAACCTTGACCAAGAATAAGTTTACAAGTTTATAACGATTAGCTAAGTGTACTTGGTTCCCATGATGAACAAGCATACGTCATCAGGAGCCGGCAATACATTGGCTTTAGCACCAAATAGGCTTGTCAGGCCCATAGATCTATGACGTCGCCAGGCTAGCAATAGTTGATGATTGTCAACATAATATGTATCTCATATAATACTCACAATAATACAAATAACCATGACAAAAAGTAAAGATGAATTGCATGTGCGTTTACAAGTATCAAAAGTTTACCAGTGTAAGTTTATAAGGTTAACATATTTCATCCCAAAAGGTGTGAATAAAGTAAAAAGGGGCATGGAGAACTCACATTGTATAATGATGGTTGTAGAGTACATAAGGAAGCTTAGATGTTCAAGAGTCAAAGGTGATGTCCTAAAAAATAAAAAGAAACAATAACTTGAGGTTAGAATTCATTACAAGAAGTTAGGACGTTTAGAGAATGCCAAAAAGCAAAAGGTAGATTGAAAAAGGATTATTGTACCAATTTTAGATTCTGGACAAATGTTTGGTACGTGTTTGAACAGGTTTTAAAAATAGCAAACGGTTTCATAAAACTATAAAAATTTGTATTTGACTATTTTAGAGTCTCCCGGACAACTTTCGTTTAGAAACATTTTTATGAAAAGACCCGTAAATAAGTCAAAACAGCAGCACAACAGAGAAGGTGCTGAAATGTGCACTTATCTTGTGAAGGCTATTGTTGAGTTGTCCGATTGAGTTTAAAGACGTATAAACTGTCGTTGAAAAGGTTATTAGATGAACTTAATATTGAAGTCTGATTTTGCTCAAATTTTGTTGTGACCAAGTTATGGTCAGTTGAAGTCAGACTATATTCTGCCAAAATTATAGTAAGGCACTTATGTGCACTTTTAAAATTATTAAAGCATGAAACGGGTTAGAACAAATTTATTATGTCGATATGTGGTATATTAGACTTCATTTGAGTTATAGAAAAATATTCCAAGACTTCAGCAAAACCATCACTTAGAGAAATAATCATGTGGAATAACCGAATGCGGCGGCCCAGCCGTCCATATGCAAATGTGATTCTTTGTTTACGTTAGTGTGTTGTTAGCTTGATTTAGGAATGTTAGTGATTGTTATAAGGTTAGTGAATATTAGAAGTTTAATGATCAAATGATAAATATTGAAATTTAAAAGATATTTAGTAGAAGAAATAATAAAAGTAAGAACATAAAGTCATGAGAACAATTGGATGTTAGGATGATTGAAACAATATAGAAATGCATAATATAAAAGCAATATAAGGTTACCTTAGTATAAGAAACTTCTTGAAATTACTTGTACAAGAAAAGTATTGAATTTGATCAAAACCAAAGGATGAAAGAAAGGTTTGTTAGAGAGATTTTTAGAGAATGAGCAAATGAAAAGTGAGGCCTAAATCTTGCTTTTATAGTTGAGGTTAGGAGGGGGTTATGAATGGTGTTAATGGTGAGTTACAAGTCTTTCAAAATGGGATTATGATTGGAATTTGAAATAAATAAAAATTAAATAATTTAAATAAATAAAAGAATAATTACAATTTAAACTCTAAATTTATAAAAAATCTAATTTTAATTTAACAACTTCTTTTTTTATTTAAATCTTTGTAGACTTTATAAATCTCATAAGAACTTGTACTTTGATTATTTATTTTAATTGAATATGTAAAATCTTATAAATATTAAAAACCTTTTATAATTTATTTTATAAATTATAAAAATTATTATAAGTTGTTTAAATGATTTAATATATGGAAATTAAATAAAACAATTGTCAATATTGGTTAAATTACACATTTAACGTATTTGATTCTTTAAAATTATTAAAATAATTTAATAATGGAAGTTCAAAATGGGTTCGAGTTTGGGTTTTAACTTGGAAAATGGCAGATGTTATAGAGGGCAGCAGGGCTATCGGGAGGATGAAGTGGATAGAGCTAAAGAAGTTGGTGATTGAGGAATTCTGTCCTCACAGGGAGCTTGACAAGGTTGAGAGGGAGTTCCTGTAGCTGGAGGTGGGAACCATAACACATCAGCAATATACCACCAAGTTCAATGAGATGGCAAGGCTGGTGCCAGATCAGGTGACGCCTGTGTCACAAAAGATTAAGAGGTATATTCAGGGGTTGCTGGCGGATATTCACAGGCACATGATCGCAGCCCGGCCGAGTACGTTTAGATCAGTTGTTGATCTGGTGAGGAGGCTGTATGATGAGAGAGAGGTGGCAGTGGTTGAGGTGACCAGAAAAGGGTGGTGGTGTTGACAAGAACTGGAATGGGAAGCGGTTTGGACGTGGCGGGGCCGCTCTATACAAGAAGAGTGCACGGGTGGATAACCGGCGTGTAGCTGCGCCCGTGTGGGGTCGAAGAGGTGTGGAAAGTGCGAGAAGGAGCATTTGGGGGAGTGTAAGTGGGGAGTAAATGTCTACTTCAAATGTGGAAAGCCCGGTCACGTGGCAAGAGAGTGTGGGACTATAAGGTGTTATAACTGCGATGAAGAGGGCCATCCGAGCAGAGATTGCAAGGGGTCGAGGGCAGAGAGTTCTGGAGTGAAGAAGACGACCGGAACTAAAGGGTAGAAGGCGAGCGCCAGAGCCTTCACGATGACTCGGGAGGAGGCTAGGACGGATCCCGATGTTGTGTCAGGTATGTTTCTAGTAAGCCAAACTCTTGCTTCTGTGTTATTTGATTATGGTGCTAGTAAGAGTTTCACTTCTCTTTCTTTTTGTGCTAATTTGTCTGTTAGAAGTAGAAATGTAAATGAGCCCTTTGATGTAGAAACTGCCATAGGTAAGTCTACCAGGATTTCTAAGCTGATAGAAGGATATGAAATAGAATTGGAAGGTCATAAGTTTCCTGCTAGACTGTTTGTGATGACCTTAGGCGGGTTCGCTGTAGTCCTAGGAATGGATTGGTTAGCGAACTACGAGGCGAATATTGTGTGTCACAAGAAGATGATTCGACTGACAGCTTCTGATGGGAATTCGATGACAATCTACGGTGATCGAGTTACTATGATTCAGAAGGTAATTTCGATGGCGGTGGCAGGGAAGTGCATGAGGCGTGGATGTAGTGCCTACCCGGCTTATGTGAAGGATGTGGACACGCCAACACCATAAACATCAGACGTACCGGTTGTGTGTGACTTTCCTAATGTATTCCCAGAAGATTTACCAGGTGTGCCACCGGACCGTGCTCAGCCTGTCGCTAAGGCACCATATCGTATAGTCCCCTCTGAGATGAAGGAATTGATGGAGCAACTGCAAGAGCTGCTTGATAAGGGTTCATTAGACCGAGTATCTCTTCTTGGGGTGCTCCGGTCTTATTTGTCAAGAAGGACAGTAGTATGAGGATGTGCATTGACTACCATGAGAACAAGTTGACACTGAAGAAGTAGTATCCGTTATCGATGATCGACGATTTTTTTGATCAGCTACAAGGTGCCAGTTGGATCTCAAAGATAAATCTCCGATCTGGTTACCATCAATTGAAGGTTCATGAGGTTAATTACCCTACTATGATTTGGAGCTAGTAGCTGTGGTCTTTGCGTTAAAAATTTGGAGGCACTACCTATACGGGACGAAGTGCACCATCTTCACCGACCACAAGAGCTTGAAGTACTTCTTCGAGCAGAAAGATTTGCATATGAGGCAAAGGCAGTGGTTGGAACTTATAAATGAATATAATTGCGAGATCCATTACCATCCGGACAAGGCCAACGTAGTGGCAAATTCCCTTAGCCGAAAAGAGAGGCATGAACCAATTCGGGTGAAGGCTTATCAACTAGTTATGACCCCAGACGTGATGAAGCAGGTCAAGGAATTTTAAGACGAGGCATTGAAAGAAGATATCATTAACTCTGAAAGGATGAGAGATATAGTTGCGGAGTTGGGTGAAAACACTCTCGGTGTTAGAACCCTATTCGGACGAATGTGGATTCCTTGTTATGGGGATATGCGAGGGCGAATCATGGATGAAGCCCATAAGACTCGATACTCCATTCATCCCGGTGCTACAATGATGTACCATGATATGAAGAAGGATTATTGGTGGCCGGGTATGAAGCGTGATGTAGCGGAGTACGTGAGTAAGTGCCTTACTTGCTTGCAAGTGAAGGCAGAGCATCAGAAGCAATACAACAAGATCCAACCTTTGGATATACCCAAGTGGAAGTGGAAGCATATCACCATGGATTTTATTACGAAGCTACCGCGTACCACGAGGGGGTACGATACTATATGGGTGATAGTTATCCGTCTAAACAAAGAGTGCCCACTTTTTACCGATCCGCGAAACGTATTCCTCCGAGAGGTTAGCAGATCTATTTATCAAAGAGATAGTAACACGTCATGGTGTACAGGTGTCTATTGTGTCTGACCGTGACACCTGGTTTACATCCAAGTTTTGGAAGAGATTTCATGATGCGATGGGGAAGAGGTTACACATTAGCACGACTTATCATTCACAGACGGATGGTCAGTCGGAGAGAACCATTCAGACGCTTGACGATATGCTCCGAGCATGCATCATTGAATTCTCGTATAACAACAGTTATCATGCCAGCATTGGTATGCCACCCTATGAGATGCTATATGGTAGGAGGTGTAGGACGCCCATATGTTCGGGTGATATTGGTCGGAAGGAATTAGGGAGCATCGAAGTGATTGAGTCTACAATTGAGAAATTAGAGAAGATTAAGGCCTTTATGAAGGCAGCCAAAGATAGGCAAAATTCGTATGCCAACAGGAGACGTAGACCGATTGAGTTCAAGGTGGGTGATAAAGTTATATTGAAAGTCTCACCTTGGAAGGGTATCATTCGGTTTAGGAAGCGGGGCAAGTTGAGCCCGAGGTATATAGGGCCTATAGGTTGGAGTTTCCTGATGAGTTACGTGGAATTCATCCAACGTTCCATGTATCTCATATGAGAAAGTGCTTAGCGGATGAAGATATGGTCGTACTACTAGAGGACATTGAGGTAAACGAGCGGCTCAATTATGTAGAGCAACCAGTGGCGATCATTGATCGAAAAGAAAAGAGGTTTCGAAATAAAGTGGTTCCCCTTGTGCGAGTACAGTGGAAACATAGAAAGAGATCCGAGTCTACGTGGGAGACTAAAGAAGAGATGAGACAACACTACCCACGACTATTCGAGGAATAACAGGTTTCAGGGACGAAATCTATATAAGGGGGGTGGACTTTAACACCCAGAAATATTAAAAGATGTAAAATGAAGAATAAAATGAAGAAAAAGAACGAAATGCAATTTAACCCAAGTTGAGGGGTTAAATGTGTAAAAAGAACAAAACTTTATATTATTTTGTACAAAAAGTAACATGGCCGCCCATGCCATGTTACTTTCACCTTTTTGCATCGGTTTAGAGAGAGAGAGAGAGAGCAGGAAGAAAGCTTTGGGTTTTGAAGAAGAACAAGAAGAATTCAGGTTTTGAGGTTGGTTTCATGCATTTTAAGTTGTTCTTGGCTGATTCTAGCCTCGGCTATATGCTTATGTATGTGTTTTGTGTTCAGTTATGTGTTTTGGTGGAGTTTTAGGTGTTTGATATCATTTGCATTCGGGTGTGAAGAAGTCTTGCCCAAAAGTTGCCTAAGGTGAGTTCTAGATCCCCGTTTTTACATGTTTTAATTTGTTTTGGGGCTGGAAATACATTTTATAATGTTTTTATTTTAGTTGGGTGTGTGTACCCGTATGTATGTGAATGTGTATGTGGGTGGGTGTATGTTGGGATGATTTATAGTTATGTTCAGGTTTGTATGCATGTTTATGATATTTTTAACATTAGAAACTAGGCTATGAAATTGTTATAATCGGATTTGGGACTGAAAATGATGTAAGTATAAATTCAGTATGTTCATGCGCCCAAATAGTACCCATGCGCCTAGAATTGTGTTAAACCCCTAAGTTTTTGCCCATGCGCCCAACTGCCAAACGCCCAAGTGCCCATGCGCCTTAGTCAGGCTCATGTGCCTGCATAGTGCCCATGCGCCTAGAAAGTTGCCCAAAATGGCTAAGTGTTGGCCATGCGCCCGTATAGTGCTCATGCGCCTAAAAGTTTTCCCATGCGCCTAAGTGTTCCCATGCGCCTGAGAGGTCATGCGCTCGCATAGTGGTCATGCGCCTGCATAGTGCCCATGCGCCTAAAGACTTATGTAAGGCCCCGTTCCCTGAAAACCTCATAGTTGGTTAATCATAGCATAAAATCATTTTAATAACAAAACAATGCAGCAAAATAAAATAAACATTTACTTAAAACTTGCAGTTTTTATTGTGATCATACATTTGTCCTTTAAATGTAAATAAAACATAGTACTTTTTCTTAAATTACAATAAAAGATTTCATAAACAGGAATGCCATCCAAGTAGCCCCCAACCTGGTGCCATCCATTGCCATCATGAACTACCACCTTAGGGTTTGATGGCTCCTTTTCGGATTCCTCAGTCCTCCCAGTGGACTTTCCTGAATTTTTCTCACTTTCCTTCTCCTTTTTCTCAACTTTCTCTCCATCCTTGACTGCTTTAATCACCTCAGTCACCACTGAGGGTAACACATTCTGCATAACATTCTATACCTCATCACCGATAGCCTCCTTCACAGTAGATTTGAGGATGGCTGATCCCTCCCCCTCCGAGTGACTATGGAGGTCCGACTCCTTGTGATTCAAACACCAAAATGGTTATTCGAGATAATTGTTCAGATCATTATAAGTACGGTAAGTACTTAATTACAGTGGCCAAGTGTCATTAACCACTTACCTTACCCTCCTGTCCCAAGCAATCACTATCCTAACACATATCGGTATTCAAATCTACAAGCACATAAAACAAATAGCACACGCACAGAATTCTGGTTTACTTGAAACTTTTACCTGATGGCACGTAGCTACTTGGGTGGCATCCTTCTTTTGGTCCTATTTTCAGTTTAAGTTTAGGTTCTGAAAATAGTTTACCCAATTCTCTTAAACTTTGGCTTTGATACCAACTTGTAAGGCCCCGTTCTCGGGAAATCTCACAGTTGGTTAATCATAGCATAAAATCATTTTAATAACAAAAAATGCAGCGAAAAATCGATCTTCCAATTAAAACCTACTAAAATCTTGGTCATCTAAAAACGTATATTTTGTATGCATAATAGCCCCAAAACATGGAAAACTTGTAAACAAGGGGCTCTAGAACTCACCTGGATACCACGAGTAACTTCTAGACTAAGCTTTCTAGGCTAGGATCACACTACACAACTTGCAGATAAGTTAAGACTTAAAGGGGTTAATTTCTACCTAATTTCGCTGCTAATTTCGCTGCCAGATAAGCAGTTTCATAGACAGTTTCGCTGGTAGTTTCGCTGCCAGTTTCGCTAATAGTTTCGCTGCCAGTTTCGCTAACAGTTTCACTACCAGTTTCGCCCAACTTTCGTTGGAATTTCCATGGCTGCGAAATTACCTGCGAAACTATAGTTTCGCTGAAAACTCGTAGTTTCGCAGCTTGAACACCCAGTTTCGCTGGATGCATAGACAGTTTCGCAGAATGCATAAAAATTACGAACCAGCCCGTTTTTAACCCAAAATCGCAACTTTTTACGTCCACTCTCTTAGTTTATCAACCATGAGGCTATATCTAAGCTTTATACATGTTTTCAAATGTAAAAATGTGACTTTTATGCGATTCTTTGCAACATTTTAAAACCCAAAACCCTAGAATCTAGGTTTGATCTACAGAAGGGTTTAGAGGTCGATTCTTACCTGGATTGTTGCTCCTTTCTTATGGTTTGATGCTCAATCGTTCAGATCTTCAATACCTTAACCTCTAAAGCTACAAATCTTGAGTTTTCTTCACTTTCTCTCTCTA
Organism: Flaveria ramosissima; assembly: GCA_025215565.1. Taxonomy (NCBI): domain Eukaryota; kingdom Viridiplantae; phylum Streptophyta; class Magnoliopsida; order Asterales; family Asteraceae; genus Flaveria; species Flaveria ramosissima. Next base: position 12,692,583 of record CM046041.1, read on the forward strand.
TTTTCTCTCTCTATGAATTTGGGTGGCTAGGGTTCAAATGAGAAAGATGGTGGCTGATTAGGTGGGTTAAAGGGCTGATTATGGGCCTTTATTAAATACCCAATAATTCTTCCTCTATTGGTCTACGCCTCTTATCAGCATAATACTTCTGGCGATCCTTTGCGGCTTTCATGAATGCCTTAATCTTATCTAACTTCTCGGTTATGACATCAATCACTCCCAATTCCTTTTGCCCGATGTCACCCCAACACACGAGCGTTTGGCACTTCCCACTGTACAGCATCTCATAAGGTGGCATACCAATGCTGACATGGTAACTATTATTATATGAGAATTCTGTCAACGGTAAGTGCTCATCCCAACTTCCTCCAAAGTCGATTACACACGCTCGTAGCATGTCTTCTAACGTCTAAATTGTTCTTTCCAACTAACCATCCGTCTAGGGGTGGTAAGCCGTACTAATATGCAGTCTAGTCTTGAGTCGTGAAACATCTTCCAGAACTTGGACGTAAACCGTGTGTCCCTATCCGAAACGATAGACACTGGCATGCCATGATGAGCCACGATCTCCTTGATAAATAGCTCTCAGAGGAAAACGTCTCACGAATTGGAAGGAAATGGGCGCTCTTTGTTAAACGGTCTACAATCACCCAGATCGCGTCGCTTCCTCTCATCGTGCGAGGTAGCTTCGTGATGAAGTCCATTGTGATGTGTTCCTATTTCCATTCAGGACTATACAAAGGCTGGATCTTTCCATATGGCTTTTGGTGCTCTGCCTTCACTTGCAGACAAGTCAGGCACTTGCTCACGTACTTAGTCACATCTCGCTTCATTCCTGGCCACCAGTAATCTTTCTTCAAATCCTGATACATTTTCGTGGCACTAGGATGAATGTAATATCAAGTTTTGTGAGCCTCATCCATGATCTTCCCCCTCAGATCCCCATAGAGAAGGATCCACATTTGCCCAGATCAGGTTCTAACACCCAGGATGTTTTCCCCCAAATTTGAAACTTAGCCTTTCATCCTTTCAGAGTTGACTTTGTCATCTCTCAATGCCTTATCTTGAAACTCCCTCACTTGTTTCATAACATCAGGCGTCATGATTATCTGGTAAACTCTCACCCGAATTGGTTTGGGTTGTCCCTTCCGGCTAAGGGCGTCAGCAACCACATTGGCTTTGCCTGGATGATAATGAATTTCGAAGTCATAATCCTTGATCAGTTCCAACCACCTCCTCTGCCTCATGTTGAGTTCCTTTTGTTCGAAGAAATACTTCAGACTTTTATGATCAGTGAAGATGGTGCACTTCACCCCATACAGGTAGTGCCTTCAAATCTTCAATGCAAACACCACCGCAACCAACTCTAAATCATGGGTAGGATAATTGGCCTCGTGGACCTTTAATTATCTAGAAGCATAGGCTATCACCTTCCCTCGTTGCATCAACACGCAACCCAATCCTGCATACGAGGCATCTGAGTAGACTACCAGATCCTCGTTCCCTTCAGGTAATGTCAAGACAGGGGCTGGAGTTAACCTCATCTTCAGTTCTAGGAAGGTGTTCTCCTGATCAGTGCCCCATTCATACTTCATGTCCTTCCGGATCAGCTTAGTCAAAGGAGAAGCTATCTTGGAGAAATCCTAGAAAAACCTCCTATGGTAACCTGCCAGGCTTAAGAAACTGCGAATCTCGGATGACATCTTTGGAGGTTCCCATTGCATCACCGCTTCAACCTTCGCAGGGTCAACCCTGATCCCCTCAGGATTAACCACATGACCCAGAAATTGAACTTCTCGTAGCCAAATTGCGCATTTAGAGAACTTATCATATAACTTTTCACTTCTGAGCGTCTCCAGTACTTCTCCAATATGATCGGTATGTTCCTCTTCACTTTTTGAATAAATCAAAATGTCATCGATAAACACTATCACCGATTTATCCAACATTGGCTGACATACCCGATTCATAAGATCCATAAAAGCAGCTGGCGCGTTGGTCAAACCAAAGGACATGACGAGGAATTCGTAGTGTCCATAACGCGTACGGAATGCTGTCTTAGGGATGTCTTGTTCTTTCACCTTCAGTTGGTGGTAACCAGACCACAGGTCTATCCTTGAAAAGCAGTTGGCACCCTGAAGTTGATCGAACAGGTTGTCGATCCTTGGTAACGGATACCGATTCTTTACGATCAGCGTATTGAGCTCGCGATAGTCAATGCATATCCGCATGCTACCGTCTTTCTTCTTGAAGAATAAAACCGGAACACCCCATGGAGAGATACTCGGTCGGATGAAGCCTTTATCCAATAAATCTTGCAACTGATCCCTCAGTTCTACCATCTATGAAGGAGCTAATCGATACGGTGCTTTAGCGACTGGCTGTGCTCCCAGTAGCAAGTCAATCTAGAATTCGATTTCGCGATCAGGCGGCACACCGGTCAGGTCTTCAGGAAAGACGTCAGGAAAATCGCGCACTACCGGAACGTCTGATAATTGTGGCTCTGGCGCATCCACATATTTTACATAGGCAAGTAAGCGCTACACCCACGTCTCAAGTACTTTTCAGCTGTGATCATCGACACGACCTTCGGTACATAGCACATCTTATCCCCGCGAACTGTAACAGAACTACCATCGGGCGCTGTTAGACGAATTATCTTCTTACTACATACTATATTGGCTTCATAGCTAGCTAACCAATCCATGCCTAACACCACATCAAAACCTCCTAAGGCCATAACATGCAACCTAGCAGGGAACTTATAACCTTCTAACTCCATCAGGCAATTCTCAACCACCTCAGTCACCTTAGAGGAATTACCAATGGCAGTTTCTACATAAAAAGGCTCGTCTAACTTTCTACTCTTATCATTCAACAAACGGCAAAAGGCAGCAGACACAAAACTCCTACTAGTACCAGATATAAAACTCCTACTAGCACCAGAATCAAAGAGCACAGAAGCATATTCATGGTCTACCAAAAAACATACCTGAAACCACCTCTGTATCTGCCCTGGCCTCCTCACGAGTTATGTTAAATGCCCTCGCCTTTGCCTTCGAACCGTCCCCTTTACCCTTATCTCCAGCTTTAGCCGCTCCCGATCCTTCTGATTTTCCTTTCTTACAGTCTCTTCCCAAGTGTCCCATCTCCCCGCACGGGTAACATTTAACCGCCCTGCAGTCTTTGACATAGTGGCCCTCGCCTCCACATTTGAATCATATGCCCGTCCCAACTCTACACTCCCTTGAATGACCCCTTCCATATTTTCTACAAACACCTCCCTCACCCATATTTTCTCGTCTCCTTGACTGATCCTCAACTCTCATCCTCTTCTCTCCAATCCTGAAGGCTTCTCCTCCGAACCTCTTCCCATTTCCATTCTTGTTCCCACTCCATTTCTCCACCTTCTTCTATACAGGCATCAGATCTCTCTCATCGTACAACCTCCCAGCTAAATCCACCATAGACCTAAACGTACTCGGTCTGGCCGCAATCATGTGCCTCCTAATATCCACGGGCAAACCCTGAATGCATCCCTTGATTTTCTTGGATGCAGGTGTCACCATGTCTGGCACAAGTCTTGCAAGTTCATTGAACTTGGAGGTGTACTCTTGATGAGCCATGTTCCCAACCCCCGAATAGAAGAACTCCTTCTCAATCTTGTCTAACACTCGATGGGGACAATACTCCTCCAGAACCAATTCCTTCAACTCCGACCACTTTATTTTGGCTATCGATCGCTTTCCTTCAGCATGGACAATATTGTCCCACCAGCACAACGCTAAGTCAGCGAAAGAATGAGTGGCAAACTTAACTTTCAGATCTTCACGACACTCACTGATTTCTAGTACCACTTCCATATCTCTGACCCAACGATGAGCGACAGTAGCATTGTCGTTACCGTCAAAGGTCGGGGGCTTGCACCTTTGAAATGCCCCATAGTTGCACCCCTTAGTAGTCTCTTTTCAGACTCCTCACCACTGTCATCATCATGAACTACCACCTTAGGGTTTGATGGCTTCTCTTCAGATTCCTCAGTCCTCCCATTGGACTTTCCTGAATTTTTCTTACCTTCCTTCCCCTTTTTCTCATCTTTCTCTCCATCCTTGACTGCTTTTATCACCTCAGTCACCACTGAAGGTATCATATTCTGCATAACATTGTATACCTCATCAATGATAGCCTCCTTCATAGTAGATTTGAGGGTGGCTGATCCCTCCCCTTCCGGGTGACTATGGAGGTCTGACTCCTCGTGAACAGTCTCGAGAGCATTAGCTTTGCTCTGGGTGACACGTGGCTCAGTAGTACGCCCGCCACGAGCACCTCCTTGGGTTGCCTTCCCTGATTTTCTACCAGCCATAACTAATTCCTATAAGATTCAAACACCAAAATGGTTATTCGAGATAATTGCTCAGATTATTATAAGTACGGTAAGTCCTTAATTACAGTGGTCAAGTGTGATTAACCACTTACCTTACCCTCCTGTCCCAAGCAATAACTATCCTAACACATATCGGTATTCAAATCTACAAACACATAAAACAAGTAGCACACACACATAATTCCGGTTTACTTAAAACTTTTACGTGATGGCACGTAGCTACTTGGGTGGCATCCTTCCTTTGGTCCCATTTTCAGTTTAAGTTTAGGTTTTGAAAACAGTTTACCCAATTCTCTTAAACTTTGGCTCTGATACCAACTTGTAAGGCCCCGTTCCTAGGAAACCTCACAGTTGGTTAATCTTAGCATAAAATCATTTTAATAACAAAACAATGCAGCGGAATAAAATAAACATTTTCTTAAAACTTGAAGTTGATATTGTGATCATACATTTGTCCTTTAATTGTAAATAAAACATAGTACTTTTTCTTAAATTACAATAAAAGATTTCATAAGCTGGAATGCCATCCATTGCCATCCAAGTAGCCCCCAATCTGGTGCCATCCTCAGCATCAGCATTTACCTGCCAACTATTATGCATGAAAGTCAGCTTCGCTGAGTGAGTTCTAGTTTTAAATAATATAAGAAAATATAAACTTTATCCTTCATATAATGATCATGCATACATCATAATACATAACATTAGCGTTTTAATAAGCATGTTCATTATCTTTCATTCTTTCATTATCTTTCCCTTCATCATAAACAAGATTGCACAAGGCAAGAGCTCCCTGTTGATCGACAACGAATGTCGATCCCCGTCGGTACACATGAAAACAGTAGCTAACCCCCGACAGTTGATCCACATTGCAAGGCACATAGCCCGCTTATGAATACGGATCCAACATCATACATCTGACTCACATAAGTAAGTCTATCATAGTGCTTGCAAGACTTTTCATCATCAGACGGGCCCGGGGTAACATTCGTTAAGCTCCACTTCTAATTAATATTATCTTTCACTTTAATATATAATACTTAACTTATTAAGTACATAACATACCAAGTACAATTCATCATAAAAACATAACCGATCCTCCGCGGGACAACGAGTAACTTCTAGACTAAGCTTTCTAGGCTAGGATCACACTACACAACCTGCAGATAAGTTAACACTTAAAGGGGTTAATTTCTGCCTAATTTCGCTGCCAGATAAGCAGTGTCGCTGGTAGTTTTGCTGCCAGTTTCGCTGATAGTTGCGCTGTCAGTTTCGCTGTAAGATTCACTGCTAGTTTCGCATGGGAGTTTCGCCTAACTTTCGTTGGAATTTTCATGGCTGTGAAATTACCTGCGAAACTATAGTTTAGCAAAAAACTCGTAGTTTCGCAGCTTGAACACCCAGTTTTGCTGGATGCACAGACAGTTTTGCAGAACGCATAAAAATTACGAACTAGCCCAACCCAAAATCGTAACTTTTTACGTCCACTCTCCTAGTTTATCAACCATGAGGCTATATCTATGCTTTATACTTCTTTTCACACGTAAAAATGTGACCTTTATGCGATTCTTAGCAACATTTCAAAACCCAAAACCCTAGAATCTGGGTTTGATCTACAGAAGGTTTTAGAGGTCGATTCTTACCTGGGTTTGTTGCTCCTTTCTTATGGTTTGATGCTCAATCGTTCAGATCTTCAATCCCTTAACCTTTGAAACTCCAAATCTTGAGTTTTCTTCACTTTCTCTTTGTACTTTCTCTCTCTATGAGATTTGGGTGGCTAGGGTTCAAATGAGGAAGATGGTGGCTGATTAGGTGGTTTAAAGGGCTGATTATGGGCCTTAATCACTTAGGCTCTTGCCCATAAGCCAAATTTAGCCCATAACCCATTTTCTTCCTTTATTAAATACCCAATAATTAAGCCCAATATCCTTGATGACTCGTTTTGACTTTTCGGGGTGTTACAACTTAGAATTATTTCTGAAATTTTGGGGAAAAAAGAAGTTTTAGGCTATGACTTAGGATATTTCCGAGGATGATGTATGATGATTATATGATGTTGTTTGATGATGTTTGATGATGTTATGTATGTTTATGTTATGTGTCCTTTATGTTCCTTATTACATATTATTACGTGGCTTTAGGTGGTGTGATTATGTTAATGAACGTAAAGTATTATCTTAACGAAGTGAAAGAAATAAAATAAGGAAAAGTGGAACGTAAAGAATGAATGTAAAGTCTTGCAAGCAAATGTAAAAAGGTTCACAACTCATTGAGGGGTTGTTAGCTCAAGTGTGTGCGGTTTAGCTAACCCATGAGGATGCACACAGGGGTCTAATCCTTGTGATTGACCAGATGTATGGGACCCTTTTTGCTTGCACCGGTACTGGTGCCAGCTCTTGTGCATGATGTTAGAAGTCTATTTATAGACTTCAGCCCAGTACCAGCACTTGTGCATGATGTTTGGGGTATAGCACATGGCATTGGTCGAGATGAAAGTGAAAGGTAAAGAATGAAGGATAAAAATGACGTATGATGACGAATAATGATGAAAGATAATAAATATTATCTATGTGTACGTATGATGGGTGATCATGTATGAAAGTAAATGAATGGTTTTGAATGGAAGTAAAGTATTTTATCTATAAAACTAGAACTCACTCAACAACACTGACTTTTATGTATTTTCCAGTTGGCAGGTGATTGTTGCTGAGGATGGCATGGGTGCAGCTACTTGGCAAATTTTGGGTGACATCCATTTTGTATAACAATGATGTTTTTATGATGTAATGCAAACATATGACATTTTGCAATGGTTAACCATGTTGTATTATTTTGCAAAAGTAATTATTAATATATTAAATGGTTTGTTGAATTATTCTGATGCAATGTTTTAGTAAATGTAAATGTATGTTTTATAATTTGTGTGAATCCAAGGATCGCAATCATGAATTATCAGTGTTAGATTGGAATCGAGTTAATGATTTTGGAATGATCATTAATTGTTGTTTAATTGATTATTATTAAAAATCAATGACAATGAATATTAATGCTAAAGAACACAATGATATCAACACAAAAATAAAAGAACAAGACTTGATTCAAAAGTATTTCATTAAAACTTGTTAATGATTACAGATGAATAAATAATGAATGCTATAAACAATGATTGCTTCGAACGTGTTGAGGTTTATGATGTACTTATGTGACGGCTGCTAGGGTTTTGTGTTTGATCATGTGAATTGTTGTGATGGTTGGTAAGTTGCCGTCTATTGCTCGTCCTACCGTCATCTTTGATGTGAAACCTAGGACTTATATTTATAGACACGCATGTTTCTGTTAAGGAAACAGTGAATCTCTTGGAATTTGTGATTAACTTGTTGACTTGAATTACTTGTATCATTTAAGTACAAGTGTTTGGTCTTCCGCAGCAAGTTTGTCTTCCGCAGGAGTTTTCTTTCCATAGGAGTCTTCACTTGATATCTTCATTATACAAGTTGTTCATCCGTGGGTCTTTGATCTCTCAACTCCCTTAGACTTGTCTGCATTGGTGTTCTTACGTATGAAATCCTCAGATGCATTTCCAGTTATAAGAATATCTACGGAATAACAAATTTGTTCATCCGTAGATGTTTCTTACACTTAGTCAATTTCAGAAATTGACTAAGTCTAATGTTTGATCCTGCAATCATACATACAAATCAACACATATATGGGTTAACCTATATACATAATGCATACATCAAAATAATGAATTACAAATATTCGTTACAATTATTGATCAGGTTCTAAGCGTATACAAAATGATCTACATCTATTGTTCCTAGATCTCACAATACTCTCCCTTAGACTTAGACACTTGTAATCAGTTCTTCAAAACTGAAAGCTCCTTGATCCTTGACACCATTTTCTTGTTAAAGTATGATATTGCATCCTTTTGATCATCGTACTTGTACTTGATCTCCATTCTGCATATCTTTTGTAGTATCTCAAAGCTCAATCCCAAGACATCTTCTTCAGAAGTAAGTGTTTCCACTACACTTTGATTGTGAACTATTTCAAGCTCATCTTCTTCTGAGATTATTAGTTCTGATACTTCCTTAATGTTATCTTTTAGCAGCACAACCTCATGTCTTCTTCTCTTGTATGCCTTTGCATGCAGTTTGTCAATTACTTGAATCAGGTGAACATAAAGGCATAGATCATTCTGAGCTCTTTCATCAGCCAGCTTTGGGAAGAATTTTTCATGTAAATATGATGTATAGCTTGGGTGAAGCAACTTGATCTCCACTGGATCAAAGATCCTTATCTTATTAGCTTTCTTTTCTTCTGCATTCCTCAGCAGCACAAACTCTTTGGTCTTCTTAACATATCTCCATTCTGTTATGGGACATGTATATTGATTCCCTTCAAAGCTTTTTGGATGCTGCATTCCTGTTGTTGTATCCAAACCTCTTCAAAAGCTCATCATCTACCAATGTAGAGGAGTTGGTTCTTGATCTTTTCACCCTTTCCATTCTTCTCTTATGCTCGGCATCTTCACTCCTTGCTTCTTTATGCACATCATCTTCGAATTTGGTTAAGTCTCTTCCTTTTGAGTGAATTGGGTAATTAGTGATAACTAAGCTCTGTAGATCCTTGATGTCACTTTCAGGCATGCATAGTACTTGTTCTACATCATGGAAGTATTCAATCCTTCCAGATGATCTATTTATCACAGCACAATCCCAGTCTGGATCATATTTCCAGGCCATGATCCGGTTTTCTTCCACTGAGCTAGGAGTTATGATGTGATCAAATAGCTCTATCAAGGTAGACTTCTGTTTTGTTATTTCTCTGACTGTTGTTCCCAATGGCCACACTTTGCCCGGTATAACTACACGTGGCTCTCTGATCAGTTTTTCTTTCCCTTTGTGCTGGTCTTTACTTTCAAATGTGATAGGCTTAGCAGGAAGTTTGTCTTGTTGCTCAATAGCAGGTTTTGGAGCTTTAGTCCTGAATCTCACACCAGTTTTAAGCTCAACAGACATCACATGTCCATCATTCTCCATAGCTCACCAACTGATCTTCCTTTCAACTCATGTAATTTGTAGTTGTGACCCTATATCCAACATGTCATATTGTATTTGCTTAGCTGTTTCACAGTGACCCAAATCCTTCTAGATTTTCTGAATTGATTGAAAGGTTGTGAATGCTTCATAGTTACAGTTGGGGATCATAAATCTTGCAAGCTCAAACACTTTCAGCAGATCTTTCACTTCAGTCAGATTCATCCTCTCAACCATGTCATATGGAAAACCATGGTTGATCAGGGTCATAAACATTGTTGATTTAGGCCTCTTTTCCAATATGTCTTTTGTGATCAGAAGATCATCAGCCTTTGAGTCTTTGTGTTCTTTGGGAGACTCATCTTTAGTAAGCTCATTCCATTCATCATCACTTTCTGTGTCATCCGGAGATATAGGTCTTAAGGTTGAAACATTCACTGAAGGAGTGTGCTCCGGAGATGTAGGTTTAGACCTTTTTGGTGACTCTTCAACATCAATCACTTCTGTCTTTACATTCCCCAAGTATCTCTAATTTCTTGAGTATAGAATGATTTCCTTTGAAGTGTCAGTAGATTCTTTTGGTTATTTTGTTGCAGGAACACTTGATTCAAGGTCACTTATCTTCTTTTTCAGCTTATCAATCTCTGCATCTTTTCTTTTCAGCTAAGCAGATAGTTCATTCATAGTCTTCTTAGCTTTATTGTTTTCCAACATCAGCTTCTCTCTTTCAGCCTTCTCATGTTCAGTAGTCTCTCTGAGTTCTTTGACAAACTCATGCAGAGCATCAATTACTTCATTGTTTTCTTGAACATTTTCTCTTAATCTTTTCAAGGAAGCTTCTTGAGTTATCAACTTATCCTCTTTTTTTCTTATCATCCCTTTCAACTCCCTTATTCTCTCTAACCTCTTCTTTGATTTTATGATAAGTTTGTTGTATTCAGCTACCAGATAACTTTTGCTGACTGGAATATCATTATCACTGAGATCATCTTCATTGTAAGCAATCACATCAACATAATTTGCTTCTTCTTCCTCTTCTTGATGTTGAGTAGCAATCTCATCATCATTCATTTCATCTGGGCTACACTGGCTAAACTTAAACTAGATTCAACAGCTTGATTTGCCTGTTCTTGATGTGGTTGTTGTGGTTGTTAAGGATCAATGATTGAAGATACAAGCTCAGTATCATTTGAGTGAACAAGGGTTTCAGTTTTGGTTACAGATAGTTGAATAGTACTAGCTTATGAAATTAAAATTTGTAATTGGTTTTGAATTGGTGATTGAGAGATTGGTTGGGTGTTTTGACTAGCTGGAGATTGAGGTTGGGGAGATTGAGGTTGAATAGGTGAGATAGACAGAGTGTTTTGACTGGCAGGGGATTTGTTCTGTGGAGATTAATTATGGTGGTGTATGGGAGATTGAGGAGGGGAGTGTGAGACTTCTTCAGCATCAGCAAATGAACTCTCTTGCTGGTCTTCCCACACCAGCTCTTGTGGGGTTTTGGCATTAGCATCAGCCACGTGAGCAAACATTGGCATGTCTTCCCATTGGTATTTACCACTAATCTGGTTCAGAACAGATCTGCCCAAATGTTCTTACACAAATACATCACCATCTCTTGCTATCCCAGGCATTTCACCATTGATGATCAGTTGTAGGAACCTTGGGAACATGTACATCTTATCTGCCTTCTGTACTCTTATTTGGTCATACAAACATCCAAGGATGTACTTTGAGTAATTGTAAGTTTTCCCTTCAAATATACCAATGATTTTATGTGAATTCAAGGATCGCAATCAGGAATTATAAGTGTTAGAAGGGAATTAAGTTAATGATTGCGGAATGAACATTAACCTTGTTTAATTGTTTAATAAATAAATATCAAACAGAATAAATGTTGATTATGATGAAAACAATGATTAAACAGGATTTGATTCAAAAGTATTTCATTAAAACTGATTAATGATTACAGATGAATAAACAATGAATGCTATAAACAATAATTGCTTTGAATGTGTTGATGTTTGGTGAAATATTGATGTGACGGCTGCTAGGGTTAATGTTTGATTGATGTGTGAATCGATGTGATGTTTTGTGTTTTCCGTCTGGTCGCCCTTGTGTTCTCTCTTGTTGTGAAACCTAGGACTCATATTTATAGACAATTCTGTTTCAGTTAAAGAAACACCAGATCTCTTGGGATTTGAAATTGTCTTGTTGACTTGTAACACTTGTATTATTTAAATAAAAGTGTTTGGACTTCACAGCTGGATTATCTTCCGCATGTGATTGCACATCCGTAGAGGTTTACTCTTCCGCAGGAGTCTTCACTTGAACTCTTTAATTGAATCCTTGAACTCCAGAGCTGGTTGTACATCCGCAGAAGATCTTTGGATGTTTGTTTTTGTAAGAAACATATCTACGGAAGAACAAAAATGTTCTTTCGTAGATGTTTCTTACACTTAGTCAATTTCATGAATTGACCAAGCATAATGTTTTACCTGCCATCATACACATAAATCAACAAACATATGGGTTAACCTATATACATAAAGCATACATCAAAATAATGAATTGCAAATATTCATTACAAGTTTTGATTAAAGTTCTAAGCCTATATAAAAGGATCTAGACCTATTGTTCCTAGATCTAACAATACTCCCCCTTAGGCTTAGACACTTGTAATCAGCTCTTTAAAACTGAAAGCTCCTTCATTCTTGACACCATCTTCTTGTTGAAATAAGATACTACATCCTTTTGATCATCGTATTTGTACTTGATCTCCATTCAGCATATCTTTTGAAGTGTCTCAAAACTTAATCCAAGAATGTCTTCTTCTGTTGTTAGAGTTTCCACAACACTTTGATTGTTGACTATTTCTAGCTCATTTTCTTTTGACATTCTCAGCTCAGTTGCTTCCTTGATATCAGCTCCTTTCAACATCCCAGCCTCATATCTTCTTCTTTTATATGCTTTTGCTTGCAGTTTGTCAATGACTTGTATGATATGAAAATACAGGCATAGGTCATTCTGAGCTTGATCATCTTTGAGTTTTGGGAAGAACTTATCATGTAGGTATGAAGTGTAGCATGGATGTAGAAGTTTAATTTCAATTATATCAAACAGCCTTATACTCTTAGCTTTCTTCTTTTCTTTATTTCTCATTAGCACCAGTTCTTTAGTCTTCTCCACATATCCCCACTCAGTTATGGGAATAGTTTATTGATTTCCTTCAATGACTTTGATGGCTGATGTTTTCCTGTTAGTGTATCCAACCCTCCTTAAGAATTCATCATCAACTAATGTAAAGGAGTTGGTGTTTGATCTTCTTTCCTTTTGGAGTCTTTTCTTGTGTTCCTCATCTTCCCTTCTTGCTTCCTTGAGCAAATCATCTTTAAACTTTGTTTTCAACTTTCCAACCAACACAGAGAAATCTCTTCCTCTTGGACTTATTAGGTAGTTGGAGATGTTCAAACTTTGAAGTTCTTTAATGTCAGCATCAGGCAACAACAAGATTGATTCAAGTAAGTGGAAGTATTCAACTCTTCCAGATACTCTCTTGATAAGTGCAAAGTCCCACTCTGAGTCATATTTTCAGGCCATAATCCTATTTTCTTCAACAGTAGTGGGGGTTGTGATATGATCAAACAACTAGATTAGAGAAGATTTTTCATCTGTGATCTCTCTCACAGTTGTGCCCAGAGGCCATACTTTCCCAGGGATCGCCTCTCTTGGTTCTTTGATCAATTTTTCTTTCTCTTTATGTTGATATTTGCTTTCAATAGTTACTGGTTCAGTAGGGGTTTTGTTATGTTGCTTAGTAGGAGAATTTGGAGCTTCAGTCTTGAATCTCACCCTAGTGTCAAGCTCAACTGCCATTACATGTTCCATCATCCTCTTTAGCTCACCAACTGTTCTTCCATTAAGCTCATGCACCTTGTAGTTGTGAGCCTGTAGCCAACATGTCATATTGTATTTGCTAAGCTTTGCTATATCACAGTGACCTAAATCTTTCTTGATTTTCTGAAGAGATTGAAATGTTGTGAATGCTTTATAGTCATAATAAGGGATCATGAATCTAGCAAGCTCAAATTCTTTCAGTAGATCCTTCATTTTAGTCAGAGTCATCCTCTAAATCAAGTCGTATGGAAACCCATGGTCGATAAAGGTCATGAACAAAGCTGACTCAGGCCTCTCTTCCAATATGTCTTTTGTTGTAAGTAGATCATCAGCCTTTGATTCTTTTTGTTCTTTGTGAGGATTATCTTCAGTTAGTTCTTTCCATTCAGCATCACTATTAGCTTCAGCATGAGTTACAGGCTTTGAAGTGGGAACATCCACTGAAGGAGTGTGCTCCGGATAAGTAAGCCTTGATCTTTTATGTGAATCTTCAACATTGATCACCTCTTTCTGACTAGTACCTAAGTACTTCCTCTTCCTGGTGTGTAGAATTAGTTGCTTTGAGGTCTCGACAGATTCCTTTGTTTGTTTTGTTGCAGGAGCATTAGTTTCAATGTCCCTTATCTTCCTTTTCAGACTTTCAATCTCCTCATCCTTTCTTTTCAGATGAGAAAATTGTTCTTGTAGAGTCTTGTTAGCTTTGTTGCTCTCCAACACAAGCTTTTCTCTTTCAGCCTTCTCATGCGCAATTGACTCTTTTTGTTCTATGACAAGCTCATGCAGAGCATAAATGACTTTATTGTTTTCTTGTATGTTTTCTCTTAATCATTTCAGTCTGGATTCTTGCTTCATTAGCTTATCTTCCTTTTCCTTTATCTGTCCCTTCAACTCTTAAATTCTTTGCTTTCTTTTGTTAGACTTGATAACAAGTTTGTTGTATTCAGCCACAAATAACTTTTGCTAACAAGGATGTCATCTTCACTTAGATAATCTTCATGATAAGCAACAACATCAACATAGTTGGCTTCTTCTTCCCCTTCTTGATGTTTAGCAGCCAGCTCATCATCATTTACTTTATTAAGGGCTACAATGACTGAGCTTGAGCTTGACTCAGCTGCTTTATCTACCTGCTCTTCATGTTGTTGTTGATGTTGTTGAAGATCACTGACTGGTGAGACAGGTTCAGTATCATTTGAGTGGATAGGGGATTCAGTTTTGGTTAGTGACAATTGAATAGTACTTGCTTATGAGGCCAACTCAGTCTCACCGGTGTAAATGCTCTCAGTTGATTGGTTTTCAGGAGTTGGAGGTTGTTGGAAAAGTTGTAATTGGAGTTGGATTGGTGATTGAGGGTGAATTGGAGAAATTGGTTGGGTGTTTTGATTGGCTAGTGATTGTGGTTGGGGAGATTGAGGTTGTGGAGATTGATGATGTTGGTGAATGGGTGATTGATGGGGTGAATGTGAGGCTTGCACAGTGTTAGTAGGAGAACTCCCTTATTGTTCTTCCCATACCAGTTCTTGGGGTATGTTCCTATTAGGATCAGCCACAAGTGCAAACATGGGCATATCTCCTCCTTCATACTTCCCACTGATCTTATTCAGTACAGATCTCCCTAGATGAGCCTGAACAAAAACATCTCCGTCTCTAGCTTTTCCAAGTAGATCAGCATTGATGATTAATTGCAAGAACCTTGGAAATATATACATTTTGTCAGCCTTTTGCACTCTGATGTGGTCACATAGACAACTGAAAATGTACTTTGAGTAGTTGTATGTCCTTCCCTCAAAGATCCCAATAATCCCATACGAAATGTGCCTAGAGAATCTGTCAAGCCCAGACTTCCTATTGGAGATGCACTTTAGGTACGTGTAACATAGGAATCTGTACAGCTTGCATAATCTTCCTTTCTTTATCTCTCCTTAATCAAAATCACCATCATATCCCATCAGATAGAATATTTTCTCTATGTATTCATTCTCGAACACATCAGGATGACCAACTTCTTGTTCTCCCAACTCTAGAACCCTCCTGATGGTCTGTTCATCCATCCTCAGTCTTTCATTCTTCATTTCTGCCATGATATCTTTCGATTTTCCATCTTCTTCTATTCATGCGGGGTTCCAGAAATCAACTATATGTGCTTGATGAATCACAGGCTCTGTTGTTAGAGCATAGAATAGCCTAGATTGTCGCAGATATATGATGATGTCCCGACACCCTTCCAATACAGGGTCATCAGCATTGAGAAATGCACACACATTATGATCTCTTGCAAATCGATTAGCCATCTGTTCATGAGAGTTAAGAAGAACAGATTAGAATCAACATTACATACATAAGAATATGAATAGTTTTAATGATAATCAAGAGTCAAACAATTCATTATTGATGATTATGACATGTTTTACCTTCAAAACAATGATCTGAGATCAAGATTATGTGTTTGTTTGATGTTTTGATTCGGTAGTTTTGAATGTTTGTGAAAGGGGAAAAAGGTTTATTGAGTGCGTTTTTCTAGGTCTGAAAAAGTGTTCTGAAAAAGTGAATAATGAATATATAAGTCAAAAATATCATTTATTGTAACAACTGACCTCTAGGTCATAATTCTAACCTTATCAACCTGCATCATTACCCAATTCAATTAATATTAATGTTATATCATTTCCAATATTACTATTAGCATCATTATTTTTGTTGATTGTTGTTACCATTTTTGTTATTTTACGTGCCTTTTTGAGATGATTTATCTAGATCAAGCATTAGCTAGGGAAATTTTAGTGTCCCGGGAAAGTTAATTAGTCACCCATGCTATAATTAAATCATAGTTGAAACAATTAAGATGTGTGCATGAACTCAAATTTTCGGATTAATGCATGCATACCCATGCAACATACTTAACAACTAACTAAATAATACCACCCAAAATACTACACTACACTACAAAATAATACTATATAATAATTATCACCAAAAAGATCACTTAAAAGACTCAAACTAACTCAAATAGGTGATTTAACATGGTAAATCATGTATTCTTTCCTAAGAAACCCTAACTTACTATAAAAGGAAACTTTTTATATAAAGACTTAGCAAATCAAAAGCTAGTAAGGCACTAACCTCATGACACACCTAGTGCATCTCCATAACCCTAGAATTAGTGGCTTAACACTTGAATCATGATGGTAGCGTGCTAGACTTGATACTTTTCCCGGCACACGAAGAAACCTTTTGCTTGAATCTTAAGGTGAGTTCTAGTGTTCCCTTTTTACTACTATTTTTGGGATAAAACATGCTATATTTGAATTGAAACCTTTTATGAGCTATTGTATGATGCTTGAATGTTGGGGTTAATGTTAGAACGTGCTTATATTTGTATCACGATCATTAATTCTTGTGTGAGCTGCTTGTTTTATATGGGTAGATCTACTTGGGGAATCCCCCACACACAATGCCTTCCGTGATGAACGGGAAAGGTACCACACTGAGATCCTGCGGGGTCGTTTGTGGCATGTCACAAGTTTTTATAAGATAGTAGGTGAACCATCCGGCAGGTATGGTCCACTGTTTTGAGGCTCAGTTCTTCCTTCGGGATTAACCGGTAAAGCACAAATTTTGAAGAGGCTAGCCGGGACTGAGTGCAGGGTTGATTGTGATCCCCCCACAATAGTGAATCTTGGATTCCTGTTAAATCAAATATGGATTCTTTTGAATCCTTTTGTTTTTAAACTTTAGGGACTTGAATTCACCAACTTTTTAGTTGACATAATTTATTTTTGAGCATGTTTCAGGTAATCCATGAAGGGACTCTAGCAATTGTTGAAGACCCTGACCTAGCACCGTGACCATGGCATTGGATTGTCTGATTTTTAAAACCATTCGAACAATTTAGAATTATTGTTGATGAATACATTTTGTCCTTATGTTGGATGTACAATTTAATTTGGGGGGTAGATCTGTTTCTAGCCCGGGTTTATTTTAGACTTTTAATGCCATGTGATGTTCTCTCCTTTTGTGCTCTTATGATGGTTTGTTTCCGCTACCATATGTAATGCTAGTCTGTGACGTCTCACCCTACCTGGGCCCAGGGTGTGACACTTATACTTCCTCGGACACATTAATTTCCTTTATTTAATGAAGTCGGACCCTCTATCCTTATTACCAAATTTACTGTATCCGGAGTTCTTAGTTTTTTCGTAGATTATCTACGGGTGACTTAGAATTAAAAACTAAAATTTCCATAGGTTACCAATCTATGAAATTAGATTATATTTTTCAAAACATTAACTTATCCGTAGCTTACCACTCTACGGATAGTCAAATTTTATTAAGTTTCGCAGTGTAGCTTCTTCTGATGTTTGAAATGCACTGTAGCTTCTGCTGATGCTTGAAATGCACTGTAGCTTCTACTGATGCTTAAAATGCAAAGATTGAAATTTATTTTATTGTATGATCCTAATCAACTGATAGAACCATTTATTGCTATTGGACCTTGTTGACTTCGTTCTCATGACAATTATGCACAAGAAGGTTTATAAAATTAAAAGCTTCATGTATCCAAAAGCCAAGTTAGTGCTCCGGTTTCAATTCCTTCTTATTGACAATTCATTAGACAATTTTGTTGTTAACTTGTTTTCATGAATCTATCTGTGACAACCGACCTCCAGGTTGTTACCCTAACCCTAGATTAATTGCATCATTATCCATGTTATAAGTGCTAATAATTGAAACTATTCAACCCTACTATGAAATTGGAATCAATTCTTACTACTTGATGTAAAATTATGATTTTATGTGATTTTTATTATTGACTTTTAGCTAATTTAGGTTTCTACCTTTTAAAAATTAGTGTCCCGGGAATGTCAACTAGTCACCCTTACAAAATTAAATTCAAGAGAAGGCAATTAAAATGTGAGCATACACACTCACACTTACATAATTTTCGGCCATGCATGCATGGGCATGCATTAGATACCTCAATTCACCATCCACTAAATAATACATTATACCCAATACTATAAAATTATACTACATAATAATAATTTATAATTAAAAATTAAATGGAAATCCTCCCCACTACATTCCAAATCGGCAGCCCCTCTCACCACTCCTCTCCTCTCTTCACCACCACCCCACACACCCACTCACCTTTCATGCACATCTCTCCCTCTCTCCCTCTCTCCCTTTATTCGAATCCATCTGATCCAACACACACACACCTCACAACACTCTCAAAACAATCCTCTCTAAGACTTGTGCAAGAAAATTCGAAGAACACACCAAGTTCCATTCGGCCAAGAGCAAAACCGCAAAGAAGTGGCCTAGTTCGCGAGTTTTGGTCACACAACCGTACTTGTTCCACCTTTCCAGCCTTGGTTCGAGCTTCTCCATTCAAGTCCTAGGGGTTTCAAGCCATCCACGACCAACAACACCTTCTAAACCGTGAGTTACATCGAGTGTAAGCTCATGTTGTCGGTTTTGTGACATTTCACTTGTTTCTCTTCATTATCACCTAAAAACCGTGTATTTCCTTGTTGTAGCAGAAACATCTCACCATCATCTTGTTCTTAACGAGTTCCCAACGTTCTTGAAGGTAAACCTCATGTTATGTTAGTCATTCTTGAGGTGGAAACCGATTTCCACCATGAAAACCCTCTTTTTGGGTGTTTTGGTATCATCTAACTTGTGAAAGCTTCAACTCTTGAAAACCAAACTTGTGACCTGCATTTTTATGACTTAATGGACTCCCAAGAACCTGTTTTTAAAAGTTCCAAGAGGCTACACACTCAAATCCACGGTTACATGGATTTCACCTTGAAACCCTCCTTTTTACATGTAACAACACCTTTTTAAGCATTTGTTTGAAAAATCCTTTTAACCACGACCCATAACCTACTCATGAACGACTTAATGACACCTTAATAATCTGTTTATGAAGTTAAATGAAGTGTTGGTAACATTTAAACTCGAGTTAAGATGGTTTACACAAGTGTAATTGTCGGTTATGACACTTTCTACATATTTGAAGCATATGGATGTATAGATCAACTAGGCAACTTGTTGGGACTGAAATTTCAGTAGGTTTTAATGAATATTAGAAGTGTTAGCAATGTTTAATCTCTGGAATAAAGGACATGTTGTGATTTACCCTCTTTTAGTCACTTACGGGACCCGAAAACATGGTAAAATGACTTTAAAAATAGTAAGAATATGAATTTAACATTCTTGAAAAGTATTCCAGGCTCAAAAATAATAAATAAAGTACTCTGGAGTCAATGGATAATTTAAATGGTCAAAGACACAAATAAATGACGTTTTAACTAAAAACGGGTACAAACCGAGCATCGTTTTTGAGAAAAATCCATAAAAATAGAGTTCAAAACTAAGATTTATAAAAATCATATGATTTCAGTAAATTAAGTAATAAAAGACTTAAAGGATTTAAAAATTTGGTCAAACAAGCTTTAAATGGTCAAACCCGGTCAAAACCGCGTATTAACGGGTCAAACGTAAAAACAAGATTTTTAACTATAAAAGGCCAATTTAAACAATTTAAGGACTTAAAAACTTATAAAGATACCTTTTAGAAAATACCTACTAGTCCAAGATTTAAATATATAAAATCTCCAAATTACTGTTAAAACTATCCAGCTTTTACCGTAACCGGGAGCGTTAAACGCGCAGTTTTTAAACTCGAACCCGTAAACTAAAGTTTTGAAGCACTTACTCCATAATAATTATAATATGACTCTAGTAATCTGAATTTTGGTCTTAAATGACATAAAGGGGCAAGAAACTAAACTTGAGGGTAGAAACTGTCTATTTTGAAACTTGAGGGACCAAACTGTAAACTTTTTCCAAACCTTATAACCGACTTCCAGGAATCTAATAAACACTTGAACAACAATATTTCTTAATATGATTAACCTAATGAAGTGAAAATCTCAATTTTCATGAAGACGCCTTGACCTGCCATAAAAGGAAACTTTCTATACAAACCTTCACGAAACCAAAGCTTTACTCAATAGCTAAACTCTTGACGCCATTGATGCACCTTAAATGAGTTTAGGGCAGTATCTTATTACTTAATATGTACATGTTAGGGTGCTAGACTTGAGACACTTCCCGGTACACCAAGAGACTTTTGACTGGAAACCTAAGGTGAGTTCTAGTGATTCCCCTTTTTACTATTGTTTTGGGATGAAACATGCTCTACTTTTTATGAACTATGATTGTGCTTTACTTGATGATTCTATGTGGAATTTGTGGCTACCTGCTGATACTTATATCATGATCATTAATTCTTTCGTGAACCGCTTGATTTATATGGATAGATCTATTTGGGGAATCCCCCACACACAGTGGCTTCCGTTCCAGGAAGGTTACCCTACTGAGATCCTAAGGGGTCGTTGTGGCATGTAACAAGTTTTGTTAAGATACTATGGTGAACCATCCGGGCAGGTAGGGTTCACTGGTTTGGGGCTCAGTTTCTTCCTTCGGGAATATCCGGTAAAACACACAACTTTAGAAGAGGCCAACCGGGACTGAGTGCAGGGTTGATTATGATTTTTCCCACGATGATAAACAATGATTATTTTCTTTTATTCAAAGAAGGATTTGTTAAGTCCTTTTGTTTTTAAACTTTAAGCACTTGAATTCACCAACTTTTTAGTTGACACTATTTTCTTTTGAGCATGTTTCAGGTAATGTATGAAGAGATCCTAGCTATTGTGAAGACCTAGACTTATCCCCGTGACATGGCATTGGCATATTTTCCTTGAGGAAACATTTGAACAATTTTATATTTGTGTTGAACAAGTACAATTTGTTTTATGGATGATTGTAAAACTCATTTGGGGGCTTGATGTGTTTCTAGCCCCGCTATCTTTTCAAAAACATTAATGCCATGTGATATTCTCTCCTTTGAGCTCTTATAATGGTTTGTTTCCGCTGCCATATGTTGTTGCTAGTCTGTGACGTCCCACCCTACCTGGGCCCGGGGTGTGACAGATTGGTATCAGAGCCAGAGGTTGTAGAGAAGTCGGGAATACCATAGTAGACCCTAGGCTACAACCCCGATACCTTAGGACTGTCCTTGTGGGAAGTGTTGGGATGATCGGGTTGGGTAAATTGATGATTACACTTGATCAACGTAATCATGAATTTACCGGACGCGTAATTTCCATCACTGATCTTTAGGTTATGGTTGGACTTTTTCTGGTTTATATTGATGATTTGAAACTAATTTTAAAAAGGGGATTTAAATGATTTTTTTATAATGAACTATGTTATCCGATACTACTTGAAGAAACTATTGATCTGGGCAAAACAGACAGCTATATGTTGGAATAACAGATACTATTGCCATCACTACTATTATTAGTACTATTATATAAATCATGAGCTATGAGAAACCAAATTACTCATGATGTATTTCTTACAGGACAACGTCTATGGCTGATAAAGGAAAGGCGCCTGCTCACCCTGACACTGAGACCACTCCTACCGGAAACCTGAGGAGAGAGAAGCCCCAGACAGAGTATGAGGCGTACCTCCGGAGATGCGGACATCCAGGGTGGATATCCGTCACGTCCGAAGACACTGAGGCTTCCGAGGACTCTTCCTCCACATCACCTTCCCAAAGCCGAACACGATCCCACTCTCCTCAAGTAGCTGCTCCGACCCTCTCACCCATCCCACCTATTGGGAATAGGGGTGCACGTATTGTCACCCGACCTCGCAAAAGCGTTAGGCCAGGATCCTCCGTATCCTTTAGGATGCCTCCTCCTCCTCCCCCGCCTGTTAGGATTCCGACATCGGTACCTCCACTGTTTGACCCTCGTGACGAACGCCTGATGCCGCCGAGACATAGTATGTATGATGGCCCTAGCGTACTGGCTGGTGATAGGTACTCCCAGTCGAGTCGCCGGGCAAGTGATGTAGGACCCTCCGATGTGACATTGGATGAGATTTTGAGGACTGTTCGCCATCATGAGCTGACTGTTCAGCACGCCACTCAAACTTCTCAGTCGGCTCAATTCCAGGCGATGATGGCTACACAGGGAGAGAAGCGTTTGGAGCAGGAACAGAGGAAGAAGGGTACAGGATGGTTTGGTTGGCTGAAGAGGAAGTGGATGTGAGAGCTGGAGTACTCAGTGGGATTATCTGTCTGTGGACAGTAGAAGGAAACTATTTGAATTCTTATTCGATACTATTATTTTATTATCATGGGGGTGATGGCACCTTCCAAATTGTAAGAGCATGACTCTGACTCTATTTGTTTGGATGATACTATCGTAAACTGCTATTGGGATGCTAGAATTATTAAACTGTCTGTATTGAATTGTTATATGTTTTGTTGTGCTTTGAAATTGGTCTGTGCCTTTTCTAATTGGTTGCCCAACTGTTATGTCATGTTTTGATTTGGACTTTGTAAGGCTTTTTAGTGGGTTGTAAATACATATGTGCATGCCATGATCCCTCTTCCGAGGCATGGTGTGATAGGATAATGATGCATAGGCTATTCCAAACAAAATTATGAGATGCTAAACGAATCTATTTGTGATACTATCAGAATGCCGACTCGCAGAGGAACACGTTTTGGACGACGTGGAGCCGCCAGGGGCCGCCATGAGGAAGCAAGGCCTATTGGAAACCAACCTACTCCACCAGGGACTCCCCACGGGGAAAATACTAATCAAGAGAGTGACGAAAGGATTGCTAACCTCGTAGCTCAGCAACTGGCTAACGCCATTCCGACTATTATTGCACAAATAAATGCGGACCGGGATAACACTACTGGAAACGACCGGCCGGTAAACGATGAGAGCCACGACGAAGAAGCCGAGGCGTTAAGGAATGGATGCTTTTATAAGACCTTCATGGCATGTAAGCCCAAGGACTTCTATGGCACCGAGGGTGCTATAGAGACTTACAGGTGGATTGACGAAATGGAAGCCGTCTTAGACATCAGCGAGTGCAAGATGGAGCATATGGTGAGGTTTGCATCACAATCTCTTAAGGGATCAGCTCTTGAATGGTGGAAGTCCATTACTCAGAGCCGTGGAAGAAACGTGGCTAATCGAATGGGTTGGACTGAATTCCGAGAGCTAATGACCAACAAGTATTGCCCCATCAATCAACTCGAGAAGCTGGAGACAGAATTTTTAAGCTTGGAGATGAAAGGACCCAACTACACCGAATACATCAATCGTTTCTTAGCCCTGTCCCGACTTGTGCCACATTTGGTGACGCCAGAAGCCAAAGGTGTAGCACGGTTCATCTGGGGACTACACCCAAGAGTTAGGGGTATGGTTCGTGCCTCTCAGCCTGTGACCCTGCAAGCTGCTGTCGACCTTACCACCAGTTTGACTGATGATCTAATTAGGGCTGGATGGACCGATCCAGCAAGGGCTGATGAGAAGAAGAAGTTTGTGGGTGAGAAAAGGAAGTGGTTTGAAGAGAAAAGAGCGGTTGGAAGTAGTAGTGGGTCAAGTAGAAGGAGTTCTGAAGGAGTGAGACGTGATGATCAAGGAAGCAAAAACCGGAGATTGTATACGGGGACAAGCCCATTCTGCAGCAAGTGCAAGTTACATCATCAAGGGGAATGTAACCCGATGCCCTGTTTTAGGTGCAAGAGAACAGGCCATTTAATTAAAGATTGTACTTACGCACCGGGGAAACAATGCTATGAGTGTGGAGATCCAGGGCATATGAGGAACAAGTGTCCTAAGCTGGGTAGAGACAAGGATGCCAAGCACTACAAGCCTAAGGGAAGAGCTTTCGTTATGGACCCAGCAGGAGCTCGTAGGGAACCCGACGTGGTCAACGGTACGTTCCTTGTAAACAATCATCCCGCTACTGTACTGTTTGATAATGGAGCGACTGCTAGTTTTATCTCTAGTACTTTTAGGCCATTGATTGACTTAGACGTGTGTACCTTGACTGATACATTTACCGTAGAATTAGCTGACGGAAATATTTTAGAGGCTAACAAAATCATTAGGGATTGCCCCCTGAATCAAAAAGGGAATACGTTTAAGATTGACTTGATGCCCATTAAGTTAGGAGGATTTGATGTGGTTGTGGGTATGGACTGGTTAGCGAAGCATAAAGTCGAAATCGTATGTGATGAGCGACTACTCAAGATACCGTTGAGCGACGAAGAAATGTTAGTGGTAGAAGGTGAAAGGAGTAACATTCTATACCCTATGATATCCCACTTAAAAGCTACCAAGAGCTTGATGAAGGGATGTCCAGCTTTTATAGTATATGTGATGAAAGCCCAAAAGGAGAAGAAGATCGAAGAGATTCCCGTGGTTTCGGAATACCCAGAGGTGTTTCCGGAAGAACTACCAGGACTCCCCCCGAATCGGCAAGTTGAATTTCAGATAGACTTGTTGCCTGGTGCTGCACCGGTAGCCAAAGCACCGTACCGGCTCGCCCCACCTGAGATGAAGGAGCTAATGGTACAAATTCAAGAACTATTGGACAAGGGATTTATACGTCCGGGCGTCTCTCCATGGGGTGCCCCGGTACTATTTGTGAAAAAGAAAGACGGAACCCTACGAATGTGTATTGATTACAGGGAATTGAATAACCTGACCATAAAGAACCGTTACCCTCTTCCGATAATAGATGACCTATTTGATCAACTGCAAGGAGCGAGTTATTTTTCCAAAATAGACTTGAGGTCAGGATACCACCAACTGAAGATAAGAGAAGAAGACATACCCAAAACAGCCTTCCGAACTAGGTATGGACACTATGAGTATTTGGTCATGCCCTTTGGACTGACTAATGCTCCAGCAGCATTCATGGTCCTCATGAATCGCGTTTGCCGCCCTTACCTCGACAAGTTTGTGATCGTGTTTATTGACGACATACTGATCTACTCCCGAAGTAAAGACGAGCACGAGAAGCATCTAAGGCTAATTCTTGAATTGCTCAAGAATGAACAGCTGTATGCCAAGTTCTCTAAATGTGAATTTTGGATGCGCCAGATCCAATTCTTAGGTCATGTGGTAAACGAGGATGGGATTCAAGTTGACCCTTCCAAGATTGAGGCCATAAAGAATTGGAAGATTCCTGAAACTCCTACGGAGATAAGGCAATTCTTAGGACTGGCTGGCTATTACCGGAGATTTATAAAGGACTTCTCGCGTATAGTGCAACCTTTGACCGCACTAACCAAGAAGAACACAACCTTTGTGTGGGAGCGAGAGCAGAATGAGGCGTTTGAAACGCTTAAGGAGAAGTTATGCAGTGCACCTATCCTTGCTCTTCCAGAAGGAGTAGAAGACTTCGTGGTCTATTGTGACGCTTCGCGTCAAGGACTAGGATGTGTATTAATGCAACGCAACAAGGTGATTGCTTACGCATCGAGACTGCTGAATGATCATGAGAAGAACTACACGACGCACGATCTGGAGTTGGGTGCCGTGGTGTTTGCCCTCAAGATGTGGAGGCACTACCTTTTGGCACAAAGTGCATCATCTACACTGACCATAGAAGCTTGCAGCATATCCTTGACCAAAAGATGCTCAACATGCGTCAGAGAAGATGGGTCGAGCTATTGAACGATTACGAGTGCGAGATCCGCTACCATCCTGGTAAGGCCAATGTTGTGGCGGATGCATTGAGCCGAAAGGAAAGAGAGAAACCTCTTCGAGTACGAGCCTTAAGGATGAGTGTGTATACCAACCTCATTGCAAAACTGAAGGAAGCTCAAGGCGAGGCATTAAAGGAAGAAAAATTAAAGGAAGAAGGATTGACTGGAATGGAAAAGCAATTTGAGATAGGGGACGATGGTACATATAGATATGGTGGAAGGGCTTGGGTGCCAAAACACGGAGGAATTCGAGAAGTAATCCTCGACGAAGCACACAAGTCTAGGTATTCAATTCACCCTGGAAGTGATAAGATGTACCAGGATTTAAAGACGCTCTTCTGGTGGCCGGGAATCAAGAGATCAATCGCGTTTATGTGGGGAAATGTTTAACTTGTGCCATGGTAAAAGCTGAGAACCAAAAACCATCAGGAACGTTACAGCAACCTGAAATCCCAAAATGGAAATGGGATAATGTTACGATGGATTTTGTTACCAAGTTGCCTAGAACGTTTAGAGGTCACGATGCTATTTGGGTAATAGTGGATAGATTAACAAAATCAGCTCACTTCTTGCCAATTAGAGAAGACTACGACATGACGAAGTTGGCCCAACTTTATGTCGACGAGATTGTAACAAGGCATGGAGTGCCTTTGTCGATCATCTCCGATCGTGATAGCCGTTTCACCTCTCGTTTCTGGAAATCGTTCCAGCAAGCTTTAGGAACCCGCTTAGATCTTAGCACGGCTTACCACCCTCAGACCGACGGACAGAGCGAAAGAACTATTCAAACGATGGAAGACATGTTAAGAGCTTGCGTGATGGACTTTGGCGGAAACTGGGACAACCATCTTCCTTTGGTGGAATACGCCTATAACAATAGTTACCACGCGAGTATCAAAGCCGCTCCGTATGAGGCCCTTTATGGCAGGAAATGCCGATCACCCTTGAGTTGGAATGAGATTGGTGACAGCCAAGTGATGGGACCCGACATAGTGTTGGAAACCACCGACAAGATCTATAAGATAAAGGAGCGACTGAAAGCAGCCAGAGATCGATAGAAGAAGTACGCTGATAGGAGACGGAAACCTCTAGAGTTCCAAGTGGGCGACAGGGTAATGCTAAAGGTAGCACCCTGGAAAGGAACGGTGAGGTTCGGAAAGAGAGGAAAGCTAAGCCCAAGATACATTGGACCATTCGAAATAATGGCGAGAATTGGCCCAGTGGCATATAAGTTGAAACTACCCCCGGGGTTGAGTCACATACACGACACCTTTCATGTGTCAAACTTGAAGAAGAGCATGGTAGACAAAACCCTGGAACTACCATTAAAAGAAGCAAGAATAAGCGACAAACTGTGTGGAGATCACGGATCGTTTGGTCAAACAACTCCGGCGGAGCCGCATACCCAAGGTTAAGGTAAGATGGAACTCCAAGCGAGGACCTGAATTTACTTGGGAGCGTGAAGACGAAATGAGGAAGAACTATCCACACCTCTTCAAACCCACCCGTTCAGTCTCTAATCAGAGTTAAAATTTCGGGACGAAATTTCCTAAACGGTGGGAGAATGTGACAACCGACCTCCAGGTTGTTACCCTAACCCTAGATTAATTGCATCATTATCCATGTTATAAGTGCTAATAATTGAAACTATTCAACCCTACTATGAAATTGGAATCAATTCTTACTACTTGATGTAAAATTATGATTTTATGTGACTTTTATCTAATTTAGGTTTCTACCTTTTAAAAATTAGTGTCCCGGGAATGTCAACTAGTCACCCTTACAAAATTAAATTCAAGAGAAGGCAATTAAAATGTGAGCATACACACTCACACTTACATAATTTTCGGCCATGCATGCATGGGCATGCATTAGATACCTCAATTCACCATCCACTAAATAATACATTATACCCAATACTACAAAATTACACTACATAATAATAATAATTTACAATTAAAAATTAAATGGAAATCCTCCCCACTACACTCCAAATCGGCCGCCCCTCTCACCACTCCTCTCCTCTCTTCACCACCACCCCACACACCCACTCACCTTTCATGCACATCTCTCCCTCTCTCCCTCTCTCCCTTTATTCGAATCCATCTGATCCAACACACACACACACACCTCACAACACTCTCAAAACAATCCTCTCTAAGACTTGTGCAAGAAAATTCAAAGAACACACCAAGTTCCATTCGGCCAAGAGCAAAACCGCAAAGAAGTGGCCTAGTTCGCGAGTTTTGGTCACACAACCGTACTTGTTCCACCTTTCCAGCCTTGGTTCGAGCTTCTCCATTCAAGTCCAAGGAGTTTCAAGCCATCCACGACCAACAACACCTTCTAAACCGTGAGTTACATCGAGTGTAAGCTCATGTTGTCGGTTTTGTGACATTTCACTTGTTTCTCTTTGTTATCACCTAAAAACCGTGTATTTCCTTGTTGTAGCAGAAACATCTCACCATCATCTTGTTCTTAAGGAGTTCCCAACATTCTTGAAGGTAAACCTCATGTTATGTTAGTCATTCTTGAGGTGGAAACCGATTTCCACCATGAAAACCCTCTTTTTGGGTGTTTTGGTATCATCTAACTTGTGAAAGCTTCAACTCTTGAAAACCAAACTTGTGACCTGCATTTTTATGACTTAATGGACTCCCAAGAACCAGTTTCTAAAAGTTCCAAGAGGCTACACACTCAAATCCACGGTTGATACATGGATTTCACCTTGAAACCCTCCTTTCTACATGTAACAACACCTTTTTAAGCATTTGTTTGAAAAATCCTTTTAACCAAGACCCATAACCTACTCATGAACGATATAAAGTTAAATGAAGTGTTGGTAACATTTAAACTCGAGTTAAGATGGTTTACACAAGTGTAATTGTCGGTTATGACACTTTCTACATATTTGAAGCATATGGATGTATAGATCAACTAGGCAACTTGTTGGGACTGAAATTTCAGTAGGTTTTAATGAATATTAGAAGTGTTAGCAATGTTTAATCTCTGGAATAAAGGACATGTTGTGATTTACCCTCTTTTAGTCACTTACGGGACCCGAAAACATGGTAAAATGACTTTAAAAATAGTAAGAATATGAATTTAACATTCTTGAAAAGTATTCCAGGCTCAAAAATGATAAATAAAGTACTCTGGAGTCAATGGATAATTTAAATGGTCAAAGACACAAATAAATGACGTTTTAACTAAAAACGGGTACAAACCGAGCATCGTTTTTGAGAAAAATCCATAAAAATAGAGTTCAAAACTAAGATTTATAAAAATCACATGATTTCAGTAAATTAAGTAATAAAAGACTTAAAGGATTTGAAAATTTGGTCAAACAAGCTTTAAATGGTCAAACCCGGTCAAAACCGCGTATTAACGGGTCAAACGTAAAAACAAGATTTTTAACTATAAAAGGCCAATTTACACAATTTAAGGACTTAAAAACTTATAAAGACACCTTTTAGAAAATACCTACTGGTCCAAGATTTAAATATATAAAAACTCCAAATTACTGTTAAAACTATCCGGCTTTTACCGTAACCGGGAGCGTTAAACGCGTAGTTTTTAAAATCGAACCCATAAACTAAAGTTTTGAAGCACTTACTCCATAATAATTATAATATGACTCTAATAATCTGATTTTTGGTCTTAAATGACATAAAGGGGCAAGAAACTAAACTTGAGGGTAGAAACTGTCAATTTTGAAACTTGAGGGACCAAACTGTAAAATTTTTCCAAACCTTATAACCGACTTCCAGGAAGCTAATAAACACTTGAACAAAAATTTTCATGAAGACGCCTTGACCTGCCATAAAAGGAAACTTTCTATACAAACCTTCACGAAACCAAAGCTTTACTCAATAGCTAAACTCTTGACACCATTGATGCACCTTAAATGAGTTTAGGGCAGTAGCTTATTACTTAATATGTACATGTTAGGGTGCTAGACTTGAGACACTTCCCGGTACACCAAGAGACTTTTGACTGGAAACCTAAGGTGAGTTCTAGTGATTCCCCTTTTTACTATTGTTTTGGGATGAAACATGCTCTACTTTTTATGAACTATTATTGTGCTTTACTTGATGATTCTATGTGGGATTTGTGGTTACCTGCTAATACTTATATCATGATCATTAATTCTTTCGTGAACCGCTTGATTTATATGGATAGATCTATTTGGGGAATCCCCCACACAGTGGCTTCCGTTCCAGGAAGGTTACCCCACTGAGATCCTAAGGGGTCGTTGTGGCATGTAACAAGTTTTGTTAAGATACTATGGTGAACCATCCGGGCAGGTAGGGTTCACTGGTTTGGGGCTCAGTTTCTTCCTTCGGGAATATCCGGTAAAACACAACTTTAGAAGAGGCCAACCGGGACTGAGTGCAGGGTTGATTATGATTTTTCCCACGATGATAAACAATGATTATTTTCTTTTAATCAAAGAAGGATTTGTTAAGTCCTTTTGTTTTTAAACTTTAAGCACTTGAATTCACTAACTTTTTAGTTGACACTATTTTCTTTTGAGCATGTTTCAGGTAATGTATGAAGAGATCCTAGTTATTGTGAAGACCTAGACTTATATTTGTGTTTAACAATTTTATATTTGTGTTGAACAAGTACAATTTGTTTTATGGATGATTGTAAAACTCATTTGGGGGCTTGATGTGTTTCTAGCCCCGCTATCTTTTCAAAAACATTAATGCCATGTGATATTCTCTCCTTTGAGCTCTTATAATGGTTTGTTTCCGCTGCCATATGTTGTTGCTAGTCTGTGACGTCCCACCCTACCTGGGCCCGGGGTGTGACACTATCCCCCCTAAATTTTGATCAATGATGAATGTATGCATTTATCATAAATTTATAAGAAAAATATCATGAAAGACACATGTCTGTCCAAACATATCAAAAGAAAGAAATTAAATTAAATTAAATAAATTTGAATTGAGTACTATGTACAAGCATATATACACATAGAATGGGATCATACTATAACACTAAGCATCTTCTTGATTAACTTGTTTGATGAAATGATACCTAATTTTAGTTCTGATTGCAAGTATGTTTGTCCACTTAAATTCAAACAAGAGTGTTGTGACAACTAGGCATGCTGTTTATCATGTTTTCATGTTTATTAGTGAGTAACTCTTATGACATCCACATTCAAATCACTTAGAGATTGTCCTCCTTTTGTGAGTCAAATAATCACTTTTTCACACTTAGAAACTATGTACTTTAAGTTATAAGTTCTATCTTGAGATGCATTTGACATCTCATTAATGCATTGATGTAATAGCTCTGAATGTAATATACAGTTGATCACAGAGGATTCTTTTGAGAGCTTAGATATGATCATCATCAGGTCACCAGGCCTTTACTTCCGTAAAACAGAGGTGCCTTTAACCTAGGTCTTTGTTTACACAAACAGAAGGATGATGAGGATCATGATCTTTCACCAGTTGGTTAAATGTATACCATGGTGATCATACACCCAGGTCTTTGTTTACACAAAACAGAGAGAATATGATTTGCAAAGATAGATATTATAAAGTGTTGGTACATGTGTGCTTAGATGAGTGATTTGGTCACATCAGAATAAGACTCACTTGTTGTATCCTCAAAATGAAGTTTCCCACAAACAGTCACTTTGCATTATGTTAGGCATGCTCTTAGTGTAGTTTCCACTCAAGATGAACCTACTCACATATCAATAAACTTTGATCAAATTTTAATGATATTTAAGAACTCATGAAGTAAGCAAAGGCATAGTGTACTATCATTTTCCAAATGTATGTCATGCTTAATTAAAAGGCACAAAAAGAAAGACAATATTTATTATTATTATTATTTTTATTATTTACAAGGACAGACACATGCTTTTCTTTGTTAACGATGATTAATCTAAGTTAATCATGCCTAAAGACTCAATTAGAAAATTAAATCTAACAGAATCAAAGGCTTTAGTGAATAAATTAGCAAGCTGATTTGTTGTATCCATTTTGACTAACTTGATCAAATTTTTTTCTGAGCAATCTCTCAGAAAATAATATCTGATTTCAATATTCCTTGTTTTACTATGTGGCACTGGATTAGCAGTTATAAACATAGCAGCTAAATTGTCAATATAAATTGGAGTTTGAAGGAAATTCTAACCATAATCAAGCAATTGGTTTTGCAACCAAAGGACTTGAGAGCAACCAGCTGAAGCAACTATGTACTCAGCCTCAGCTGTGGATACACATACATTTGTTTGCTTCTTGCACTGCCATGAAACTAGTCTTGGTCCTAGAAATTGACATCCACCAGTTGTGGATTTGTTGTTGTTGTTGCATCCTCCAAAGTCACTATCTAAATATGAGTAGAGAGTGAAGTCACCATTCTTTGGATACCAAAGTCCAAAGGCTAGTTTCCCTTTGAGATATCTGAAAATTCTTTTCATAGCATTCAAATGAGACTCTTTTGGATCTGATTGGTACCAAGCACAAACACACACATCAAACATAATGTCAGGTCTACTGGCAGTTAAATTCATAAGTGATCCTATCATTGATCTATACAATCTTTGATCAATAGATTTTCCTGTAGGGTCAGGTACAAACTTATCAATTGTTGAAGCACGTGTTTTGCATGAAGATGTATCAGCAAGATTGTACTTCTTCAATATTTGATGTATATACTTCTCTTGATTGATGAAAATGCCATCTGCTTTCTTACGCACTTGTAGACCAAGGAAGAATGTTAATTCTCCGATTGAATCATCTAAAACTCAGATTTCATCAACTTTTCAAAGCTTCCACATAATCTCTTATTAGTTAATCTAAATATAATGTCATCAACATAAATTTGAACAACCAAGAGATCTTGATGTTCTTGTTTGAGAAAGAGAGTCTGATCAATAGTTCCCCTTTTATATCCATACTTGAGCAAGAAAGATGATAATGTTTCATACCACTTTTTTGGTGCTTGATGAAGACCATACAAAGCTTTGTCAAGCTTGTATACCCTGTGAGGATAATCAAGATCTTCAAAACCAGGAGGTTGAGCTACATAGACTTCTTCATCAATTTTCCCATATAAGAAAGCACATTTGACATCCATTTGATAGACAGTGAACTTCTTATATGATGCATTGGCTAGGAATACTCTTATGGCTTCAATTCTTGCAACTGGTGCAAAAACTTCATCATAGTCTATCCCTTCTTCTTGAGTGTAACCTTGTGCAATCAAACTTGCTTTGTTTCTCACAATTATACCTCTGTCATCTAGTTTATTTTTGAAGAGCCACCTTGTTCCAATTAGATGTTGACATACAGGTAAATCAACTAGATTCCAGACTTTCTGCTTTCTGAATTGTTGAAGCTCTTCTTGCATAGCTTCAATCTAGCTATTGTCCTTTAGTGCAGATGTGATGTTTAGAGGAACCACTTATAAAAGAAAACAAGTGAAAAGGCAGATGTTTGCAGCTCCCTTTTGGCTTCTTGTGGTTCTTTCATTAAGATCATCAATGATGTTGTTTATTGGATGAGTCTTATGAATTCTTGTTGTTGGAGTAGATTTAACTGGAATAGATGATTCCAAGTTAGTCATATCCATTGATGCATATGGATCCAACCCAGCTGATGAATTTAGGAAGTAATCAAAGTGTTCCTCATGTTCATTATTGGAAGTGGAGTGATCTTCTTCATGAGTTTGGACATCAGGTGCATTGTCAATATCTTCCGCAGGAACTTCTCCGGAAGTATTTTGTGCTTCTGTAAGAGTTACAGGAACATCTACGGATGGTATATGTTGATTTGCTGACATTAACTCTTTGGAATGCACTGGATCATATCCAATGTGTGAAATATCTGGTTGACAGGATGGAACAGCTGCTGAGGCATTATTCATATATCCGGATGTAGGATGCTCATCTGCGGATGCAGAGTCAGCAGCTGCTGATGAAGTGTTTCCATCTGAGGATGTAGATCCATTTTCATGGACTTGTGCAACATTATTGTTATTATTGGTTGTTCCTTGTTCCATGATACTTGATGTTTGTATACTTGGAGGAACAACAGACAATGACACTTTATTCATATTTGGGGGAACAAAAGGATAACATGTATCATCAGATCCTGCATTATTCAAATAACCAGAGTTAAATGAGTCTGTTAGTGCATCTATATCAAACAACCATGATGATCCTTTTACAGATTTAGGAAATAAGGATTCATCAAATGATAAATTAGGAGTTTCTTTCACAATGTTATGTTGTGGAATGTAAATCCTATATGATTTAGATGTTGAAGAATATCCAACAAAGAAACCATCATAGGCTTTTTCTTAAAAATTTCCCATATGTTCTTTGTGTTTAAAACAGATACATGACACCCAAAAGCTCTAAGATATCCTATGTAAGGTTTTCTTTTAAATAAAAGCTAATAAGGTGTTTTATTATGTTCTTTGACAATTAATATCCTATTTTGAACATTGCATGATGTGTTCACTGCTTCAGGCCAAAAGGTGTTTGGTAATTATGAATCAGCTAGCATTGTTCTTGCTGCTTCAATGAGAGTTCTGTTTCTTCTTTCAGTAACTCCATTCTGTTGTGGAGTTCTTGGTGCACTGAATTGCCTTCCAATGCCTTTATTCTTGCAAAAAGAATCTAAGATAGTATTAACAAATTCAGTCCAATTGTCACTCCTGAAAATTTTAACTTATAAATCAAGTTGATTCTCAATCTTGATGACAAAGTCCATTAATGTTTGGCGTTTCACTCCTTTGTTTTAAGAAAAAGACCCATGTGAATCTAGTGAAATCATCCACTACCACTAAAGAATATTGCCTTTTACCAATGCTCATCACATTAGTTGAACCAAACATATCCATGTGAAGAAATTTGAGTGGTGTAGTGTTTGTATTGATAATTTTGGATTTATGTGTCACTCTATGTTGTTTTCCTTTATAACATGAAGGATAATGTTTTAAACAATAAAACTCTTTATTTGGCAATCCAATGACTACGTCATTTTTCACCAATTTGTTCATGTTCTTCATGTTAGAATGAACAAGCCTTCTATGCCACAATTGAGATTCATCTTCTGATGACTTAGAGGGCAGGCATGTTTGATTTCTTGTGAGTGTTGTGTTATTCATATCCAAGACATATGTGTTTTCTTTTCTTGATGCTTTAAGAAGGATCCATTCTTCTGGAACTAAAAAACATGGCTTAAGAATGTAACAATTTGTGTTATCAAATAATGTGGTATAATTTTGATCGCAAATTTGAGACACACTCAGTAAATGATATTGTAAATTTTCATAATAGTTTACTTTCTCAAATTTGAGCACACCATTAGTTACCATTCCTTCACCAACTATTTTACCTCACTTCTTATCCTCACCAAATGCAACATAAGAGGCATTTATATGCTTGAAGTCATAGAGAAGAGAATAGTTTCCTGTCATATGCCTGGAACAACCACTGTCAACATACCACTTGTTATCAGCTCTCCATGATTGTTCCTGCACACATAAAGAAATCAATTAGAATTGACAACCCAAGCCTTAATGATCTTGGGTTTGGCAGCAGTGTCTAAAATTGTTACTCTTTCGTGAATCAGTCTTGAAGTTTCAATATTAGTTTTAGTTTTAATTGATTCATTCTGTGTTGTTTGTGGTGAGGATGATTCTATTGAAGATGAGGTTGTTAAACTAGGTTCTGGTTTCTAAATCTCTTCTTCATTCACCTTATCTTTGTTGGTTTGTTGCTTAGGTTTTGATAAAGAACCTTGATTGTTGAAAGTTTCATTATCTTTTGATTTTGAATGAGGTACACGAGTTCCCTTTTCAAAATTATCAAAGAAAGCATCATCAGCATTTGTTTCTTTTTCAGTCAAATCCACCCTTTTGTGAGGTGTTTTGGATTGCTGAAATGTTGTTCTTTTCCTTAAAGGTTGAACATCAGTAGATGTTTTCTCCTTTGGTTTTGGCTTTTGT
Source organism: Flaveria ramosissima (assembly GCA_025215565.1). Lineage (NCBI taxonomy): Eukaryota > Viridiplantae > Streptophyta > Magnoliopsida > Asterales > Asteraceae > Flaveria > Flaveria ramosissima. The sequence goes on from CM046041.1 coordinate 12,728,503, forward strand.
TTTTGTTGCGGCTTCTTTGATTTTGAATCTTCTTGACCATCAGTGGATTGAGAGTCTGATTCAGCTTTATCAGATTGTTTCTGCTTTGTGCTCTTTGTCTTGTTCTTTTTGCTGAAATAACATTCCTGAGTTGAATGGTTATTTTTGTTATGAATTGCACAATGTTTGTTGAAGTAGCAGTCAGATGTCATATGGTTGTTCATATTGCAAATAGAACAATAACTGCTGAAGTAACAATCTTCAGTATTGTGGTTTTTCATATCACACCATTTGCAATACATTTCATCTGATTCTTTGTCAGAATCAATCACTTTCTTCTTCTTTGTCAGCTTTCGAGGCTGCAAATTCTTTTCCAATTTTGTAGTTGATTTATCCTTTCCTTTCCCTGACATATTATTAAAGGATTCTTGTTTACCATTTGCTGAAATCTGCTGCTTGGGATTCATCACTTTTTGGTTTTATTTGTTGGTTTGTTGGACCAAAAGAACCAATGAGCCGGATCAGAAAAACCTTTAAGTCCCACAGACGTCACAACAACCGCTGAAGTCCACAACAGCTGAGGACAACAACTGATTACAAAGTCTGAAGACAAGTGCTGAAGACAAAGTCTGAAGACAAGTGCTGAAGACAAAGTCTGAAGACAAGTGCTGAAGACAAAGTCTGAAGACACAAGTGCTGAAGACAAAGTCTGAAGACACAAGTGCTGAAGACCAAGTATCAGACGTTGTCATAACAGCTGAAGAGGACTTCTTCAGTAGTTGTGATGGTTTACTTTCAGTAGTTTTATGTTTTCAGTAGTTTTGTAAAACGACTAAAGAGCTTGTTCTTCAGTCGTTGTAGTTTCAGTAGTTTAGTTTCAGTAGTTTTATATTTTGTACTTAGCACTCTGATATGTTCTCAGTAGTTGTGAACATTTCAGTAGTTTGTTAAGTGTTAGTTATTTTTGTAATAGATCTGCCAGTTGTCACTATCCCGTGATAACAGCAGTGATTGCACTCTATATAAGGAGTGTCAACCTTATTGTAATAGGTGAATGATTGAGCAGAAATATTTGTTATAATTGAAACATTCCTTGTCACAGAAATATATTCTCTCGTATTTGTTTTTAATGCATACGAATATCAAATTCTTGCTACAATTTGTCTAATTCTTGATCTTATTCCGCTGCGTTACACTCTAAACTATCAAACTTGTGATCACTGATCCTAACAAATGGTATCAGAGCGGTTAATCATTGATCGATCTAATAATTGATCATTGAAACTACTATTCAAGATCCAAGTTTGATTGAATTAACATTTTTTTGCAAGAAACGGTTATAGAGATTGAATTTTCTGTGTTTTTGGTCATTCATCCTGAGATTTATTCTTGGTTTTCATTGAGTCTGTTGTGGTCTGTGTAAAATCTTTTAAAAGCTTGAATTAAATTGTTTTTGGACCTAAAATGACTACTCCTTCCAATGATCCTCACAATACTGGTTCCTCAACCAAGCCTCCGATGCTGGTTAGGAATGAGTATAACATATGGCAACGACGTATGCTCCATCACCTGTCTGTTAACAGCTCAGGTTGTTGGACATCAGTGGTACATGGTCCACACAAGCATATGGTGAATAACCCAGAAACCAATCAAATGGTTCCGAAGAGGAGGGATCAATACTCAGATGAGGATAAGAAATTGTTTGAGATTGATGCAAAAGCCCATGGAATTCTGGCCATGGCACTAGCCAATGAAATCTATTCTGGGCTAATGCATTATGAATCTGCCCATGACCTCTGGAATGCCTTGAAAGAACAATTTGGAGGAACAGATGAGGTCTTGGCAAATAATAGAGAGATCCTTGCCCAACAATATGAGACATTCTCTCATAGGAAGGGTGAGACACTGACTCAACAGTTTGAGCGGTTCTCTTGTTTGATCTCTGAATTAAAAATGGTTAAACATGAGTACACCAATATCCAGATGAATAACAGATTTCTCAGATCACTGCCTGAGAGATGGGACACATATACTATTGTCCTACGCTCCAGTGCAAATTTGGACAAACTATCTCTCACCCAACTCCATGGGAAATTGCTCACATTTGAGAGAGAGATAGAACAGAAACGAAAACTGTCTTCATCTGGTAAGCTCACTGAAGACTTTGTACCAGGCAACACTGCCTTGGTTGGTCATGAGTCAGAATATGCTTCATCTGAATGCCAGTATGATGAGCATATTGATTTCTCTTCACACATTTCTGATTCTGCATTTGTGAGTGCTGATAGTCAGTTTACTGAGTGTAATAATGACAATCTATGCTTCATCATGGATGATCTCAAGGGGATTGCTGATGATGACTTAGAAGAGATGGATATTTTGAGCCAAATGGCCTTGATAAATATCAGATCTCAGAAGTTCTACGAAAGAACTGGAATAAAGTTCCCAGGACTCTCTGGCAAAACCAAAGTTGGTTTTGACAAGAGTAAGTTGAGGTGTCACAAATGCCACAGGCTTGGACACTTTGCTAGAGAATGTAGATCATCTGGATCTAATTCCTCTGCACCTTTTGTGACTTTCCCTGGCAATAGTCAACAAAACAGAGGGCAACATCCTGTCAATTCTAGTCATCATTCTCAACCACAATCTCCTACATATTTTGTTCCTCAAGGTCAAATGCCATACCCTTACCCTTGTTATTACATGCCACAAACCAGTCAAGTTCAAGCTCCTATGGTACCACAACCTCATGCACTACCAGAACCTCAACCATCTCATCAACCTCCTCAACCTCAACAACACAGCTTCTTCACCCCTGGAGTTGTAGACTGGAGCAGTTTGCCAGATGACATGTCTGGTCATGAACAACAGTTCACAGGTGCTGATCAACATGGTGGTGAACACCCTTTTGGAAATCTTGCTCTCATGGCCCTGGAGTCTACTGAGGGTTCCTGCTCAAATGCATCATCTTCACAGGTAACTCAGGTATCTTCAGAGGCTAAAGCCAAGTTATGTTCTGAATCATGCATAGCTGCCTTTGTCTCTATTAGAGAGGCAAATGTAGCATTAATAAATCAAAAACTTGAGTTTGAGAAAACCATTTCCAAAAGAAAAGCTGAGTATGAGTCTGCTCTTAATAGTAAAAGTGATGAGATTTATAAGCTTAAATGCCAATTAAATGATGAAAAGGCCAAGCTAGAGGTTATTCTGGAAGACCAGAGAAGTCTCAAAGAAACCCTTGCAGTCACCCAGTAGAGTGTGATCGATGGGTACAATCATGCAAAGGTTTTGAAATGCTTCTTAGTAAGCAATCTGCTTCCAATGTGAAGTTTGGCATTGGTTATAATCACACTGCTCCTCCTACAGATTTTGCTTCAAGAGCAGAAGTGAAATCTGATGGAGAAAGCAATAACCAATCCACCTCATCATGTGATTCACTTTTTGAAAGAGCATCATCAAAAGTAGAAGTCAGCACTAAGCCCTCTCAGAACCAATCAGCTGATGTTGATGGTTCCATTGCTGACACTCACATGATCAAAGAGTTGATCAACTCAGGAGTTATTTCTGGAAGTCCTGAAAGGACTGGAGAGCAAGATTTAACACCTGAAGTTCAAACTCCAACTACTGTCAGCACTGAAGAGAAGAAAACTGTCAGTAGAAAGAGTTTGAAGACTACTAAAGAGGAAGTCAAGAAAGCAAATAATGCTTCCAAAGTACTGAAGAGCAAGTCTTCAGTAGTTTCATTCTCTTTAGTTGATGATCAACATAAGATGAAGAAGAAACCATGTGAAGTATGTGGTTTGTTTAATCATCTTACAGATGATTGTTGGTACAAAAGAGGATCCAAACTCAAACATACAGAGGAAATTAAAGAGAAAATGGTTAAAATGAAAACTGAGTTTGAAGCCACATTTGTACCAGCAACATCAAATCCTGTAACCCTTAAGTCCAAAAAGAAATCCAAAAAGGAAGGGGTTAAACAGGTAACAGCTGAGATTGCTCAAAAGAAGAAGGTGCAACATAGGAACTTATCAAACTACAATGCCAATGTATCTGAAGAGCTGAAAGCTTTATCACAAAATCAGACACAGCTGGTTATGATGGTTCAACATCTATTGGGAAGAGTTAACCAATTAGATGTTCCTATGTTGAAACCACAGAAAAGGAGGTCCAAGCCAAAGGATTCCTCTTCTTCACCATCTTCTTCCTCTCAGGCTGTTGTTTCCAACAAACCTGTTAGTCTAACATCTGTTGATGTGAACAGGCCCAAAACCAAAAAGGTTTGGGTCTCAAAATCTAACTAATTTGTTTTGTTTTGCAGGGTTCTTCAACATGCCACAGAGGCATCTGGTATGTAGACAGTGGAGGATCCATGCATATGATAGGAAACAGATCACTTCTTAATGACTACTCTCAAGGAAGGAAGGGGTTTGTGTCATTTGGCAATGATGCAAAGGGTTACATCATCGGCAAAGGCTTTGTTTCCAATGGGGAAATAAAGTTTGATGATGTTAACCATGTGGAAAATCTCAAGTACAACCTCTTGAGTGTCAGTCAAATGTGTGACAAAGGCCATGTTGCTCTTTTCACCAGTCAGAACTGTCGGATTCTGTCATCCAAAGTTCTAAGTTTGATTGATAAGGTGTTGGATGAATACACTCTCCTAAAGGCCAACAGGACAGGAAGAGTGTATGCCTTAGATCTTTCCAAGAAAATAGATCTCAAAGGCCATCCTTGCCTATTTTCCAAGGCTTCCCCTCAAGAATCTACTCTATGGCATAGAAGGCTGGGTCATGTTAATCTCAAAAACATAAATCAGCTGATAAATCATGGTTTAGTAAGGGGATTGCCTATGAAGGAGTTCAAATGTGAAGATAACTGCACTGCTTGTTTAAAAGGAAAACAGCACAAAGCTTCATTTCCCTCCATAGAAGAACCTAAGTCCACTGCCTGCTTACAGCTTCTTCACATGGATCTCTTTGGTCCTGTGAGAGTGATGAGTATGGCTAAGAAGAAATACTGTCTGGTAATTGTGGATGATTACTCCAGATTTGTATGGACTTTCTTCTTGCATTCAAAGGATGAGGCAGCTCAGAAGATTATCAACTTTATGGTTTATGTTGAGAAGCAGTATTCCCTCTTAGTCAAGTGTATTAGAAGTGATAATGGAACAGAATTCAGAAACAATACACTTGATGAGTTCTACCTCTCAAAGGGAATCAAGAGGCAGTTTAGCATTCCAAGAACTCCTGAACAAAATGGAGTAGTGGAGAGAAAGAACAGGACCCTTATTGAAGCTGCAAGGTCCATGTTGGCTGATTCTGGACTGCCAATGACTTTTTGGGCTGAAGCTGTCAATACAGCTTGCTATGTACAGAATAGAGCTCTAGTAAATCAGAGGTTAATGAAGACTCCATATGAAGTTCTTCATCATTTGGCCCCTCTAATTTCATTCTTCAGAGCTTTTAGGTGTCCTTGTTTCATTCTCAACACACGGGATCAACTCCAAAAATTTGATCCTAAGGTGGATGCAGGGTACTTTGTTGGTAATTCATCAACTTGCAAAGCATACAGAGTCTTCAACTGTAGAACAAAGATGGTTGAAGAGACTCTACATGTTAAGTTTAATGAATCTCCAAAGGACAAGATTCCACAAAGCCCTGTGGAGATATTTGATTTGGACATACTGCAATATGTTCCTTATCAAACTCCTGTTGTTGCTCCTGTCAACAGTTCACCACCTGGTGGTACTGCTGGTGCGGATGATGATGATGATAGCAGTACTCACCTCTTCAGGTTTAGTGATCAACTGCCTGATTCAGCTAGACCTGATGTTCCTGTAGCTCCAGTAGCACAATCCACAACAAATGCTGATGAGATTTCTACAACTTCAACTTCCTTTGAATTACCATCTACTGATTGGTTTCAAGGAAATGCTTCACCATCACCATCTGTTGCTGCTGAGCCTGCTACAAACACTTGCACTGATCTCATTGTGTACCAAGATCTGAAGAATCACCCTATGTCTCAAATCATTGGTGATATTACTGCTGGCGTATCAACAAGAAGTCAATTGTCAAATTTCTGCTTCTATGCTCTCTTCATCAGTCAGCAAGAGCCAAAGAATTATCACATTGCTTTAAAGGACAATGGATGGGTTGATGCCATGCAGCTTGAGCTTCTTCAGTTCAAGAAACAGCAAGTGTGGGAACTGGTTCCTCTACCTCCAGTTAAGTGTGCAATAGGCACTAAATGGGTGTTTAGGAACAAAACTGATGAAAATGGGCTTATTGTTAAGAACAAGGCCAGACTGGTTGTTCAGGGGTTTGCACAAGAAGAAGGTATTGATTATGATGAAACCTTTGCCCCTGTAGCCAGACTGGAAGCAATTCGATTGTTTTTAGCTTATGCTGCTTATCAAAATCTTAAAGTTTTTCAAATGGATGTCAAAAGTGCATTTTTGTATGGGAAAATTAAAGAAGAGGTTTATGTATGTCAACCACCAGGTTTTGAGGACAATAAACATCCTAATTGGGTGTATAAGCTTGATAAGGCTCTTTATGGGTTGAAACAAGCTCCTAGAGCCTGGTATGAGACATTATCAAACTTTCTTCTGGAAAATATATCACTAGAGGCTCCATAGATAAGACTTTATTCATTAAGAAAGCTGGGCAGCATAATCTACTTGTTCAAATTTATGTAGATGATATTATTTTTGCATCCTCTGATCCACAGTTGTGTGATGCCTTTACAAAGTTGATGCAACAGAAGTTTGAAATGAGTGCCATGGGAGAATTACAGTTCTTTCTGGGTTTGCAAATCAAACAAAAGGCTGATGGAATTTTCATTCATCAGTCCAAATACACAAAAGATCTTTTGGAAAAGTTTGATTTACAAAACTGTAAGCCCTGTTCTACTCCCATATGCAACACCACACAACTGGATACAGATCAGAAAGGTAAAGTGGTTGATGAAACACTTTACAGATGTATGATTGGGTCCTTGATGTATTTAACAGCTTCTAGACCAGATATTATGTTTGCTACATGTGTTTGTGCTAGATTTCAGGCTGCACCTAAGGAGTCTCATTTGATTGCAGTCAAGAGGATCTTTAGATATCTGCAAGGCACTCCATCTCTAGGATTATGGTATTCTACTAGACATTCTGGTAAATTAGTTGCCTTTTCTGACAGTGACTATGCAGGGTGTAAGTTGACCAGGAAATCAACTTCTGGTGGATGTCAATTCCTAGGCAACTGTTTGATTTCTTGGCAGAGTAAGAAACAAACCTCAGTTGCTACATCAACTGCTGAAGCCGAGTACATTGCTGCTGCAAGCTGTACATCTCAGGTACTCTGGCTTCAAAACCAATTATTGGATTATGGCATAACAGAGACTAAGACTCCATTGTTAATGGACAGCTCTTCAGCTCTTTGTATTGTCAAGAATCCTGTCCAGCACTCTAGGACTAAACATATTGAAATCAGACACCATTTTATTAGAGATTTTTTTGAAAAAGGTCTGATTGATCCAAAATTTGTTCCTAGTGCTGATGAGCTTGCAGACATTTTTACTAAGCCTTTGGATAGTTCAACTTTCCACAACCTGGTGTTAAGGCTTGGTATGCTGCAGCTAGAATAAGTGACAACTACTGATGATCTCAGTAATAAGTACTGATGATCATTGGTAACCATGTCACATATAAGTACTGATGAGTTCTTTTATCCTCAGTAGTTTTTATAACTACTGAAGGCTACATGCCTCACAAGTACTGAAGTACTTTATTTGTTAAGACAGCTGATATAGTTACAACAGCTGATGAAATCACAACAGCTGATGTAGCTACAACTACTGATGTCAGAAATGCAGATAAGTACTGATGACCAATGAAACATCTGAAACTCAGATTTAAGTCTGATGGGTAAGTGTGGAGGTCAGACTGAAACAGCTGAAAAGCTATGAATTGACGAAAACAGCTGATGAGTAATTTCTCTTCAGTTGTCTCTACAACTGTTGTTTCTAAACAACTGAAGCCAAACCTATGTCTTCAGTAGTTTACAACTACTGAAGACTAACACCAAGTCTTCAGCTGTTTACAACAACTGATGACAAAACCACTGTCTTCAGTAGTTTCACAACTACTGATGACAAACACCATGTCCTCAGTTGTTTCACCACCTGAAGTCAAAACTGTCTTCAGTAGTTTTATAACTACTGATGACTAAATCAGAGACTTCAGCTGTTTCAACGTCTGCCGGTTAAAACCAAGTCTTCAGTTGTTTTATAACAACTGCTGATCACTCCAATACGGTCAGTCATTTCAAACCTCTGAAAGTTAATACCACGTCATCAGTAGTTTCAACAACTGATGACTAACACCAAAACCTTCAGTCGTTTTCTAACCCTACCCTTTAAATACCTTATCCCACCTTCAAAGTTTTTCTCTCCTCTCTTCTCAAACCTAACGTTCAAAAACTCTGTAACCTCTCTTCATCAATGGCGACCATGCAACTAAAACCACGACACAACTGTGTCGCACATCTCACAAAATCGCCATACTGGACCAAGTTTCACAACGCCATTGATTTAATGGTTCAGTCACCTTACCAAACGGCTTTTCTGTTAAATCCCACTATATATGCCGAATCTCTTAACCAATTCTGGACAAACGTCACTCTTGTCTCTGAGGAGAATGACACAGAGTCTCTTCAATCGTTTGTCCATCGTCAAAAAGTGGTCATTACTCCAGACATTCTTCCCCAAACCCTCAATCTGGATGATGCCACTTTCCCAACTGGTTATCCAAAGGGCACAACAGATCTATCATTTGCCCACCATGGATACCAAGGTAACCTGAGTGCATCTACCATATTGTAAGGCCCCGTTTCCGGGACGCCTACAGTTGGTCATTCATCGGTCATAAAACATATAATTTCAGTTACATTAGGAAAACATAGCAGCGGAAACATTCAAAAATGACATCACATTTCATTATAAATACTTTTGCCAAATAATACATCATTATCCGGTTACAAAATTCATGTTTGCATTATATCACAAAAGCTATATAATTGGATGCCATCCCAAAAGAGCTGAGTAGCCTTGCCGTGCCATCCTCAGCAATCATTTACCTGCCAACTGGAAAATGCAATAAAAGTCAGCGTTGCTGAGTGAGTTCTAGTTTTAATAATAAAATATACTTTACTTTCATATAAGACCATTCGTTACTTTGACATGATCACACATCATACGTACGCATAGATAATATCATTATTATCTTCTTCATTCCTTCATTCGTTCCTTTTAACTTACTTGCGCATCGGACATCATCCATACCAATACCATATGCTACACCCCAAATAGTCACAGCTACCGGGCCGAAGTCAATAAATGAACAGCTAAACGTATGCCACGGTACTGGGGTTAACCAATCAGTCTTAGCTACTGGGCCGAAGTCAATAAATGAACAGCTAAACGTATGCCACAGTACTAATGATAACCGACGGTCATAGCCACTGAGCCGAAGTCAATAAATGAACAGCTAAACGTATGCCAAAGTACTAAGGGTAAGCGGTAGAGGTTCCACATAATGGTCAATCACAAAGAAGGACCCGTTATCCGATGCATGCAAGGCGTGTCATCACTTTCCACTTTACGTTACATAATACTTCATTTCATTCGTCATAATACGTAAAGCCATAAGAAAGGTAATCATACATCATAATAAGGAACATATCATACGCATTCATCATCATCATACAGGGCAACATCATACATTCATAATATGCATAAACATGCAACATCGTCAACATCATCAACATCATGCCCTACATGCACTCTAAGGCCATAACCATCCTCTTACATGCTCTTACGGGTTACCTTACGTCCAAACTTACATCTGCACCTTTCCCCGAAGGCCAGAAGTCAAACTACACATTCATTCGAGTGCAACAGCCCTATTCGGGCGTATGGACACCCTTCAGTCGCATGGCCTCCATGCGACTGAACATCATGCGACTGGACCCATGCGGATGGTCATCTATGCGAATGAACATCCAATCGTGCGTATGGACCTTGTGCGAATGGGATTACTGCGAATGGGCACCTATGCGACTAACCTCATGCGTATGGACTCATGCGACTAAGCATCTATGCGACTGAACCCTCAGTCGCACATCCCTCATGCGACTGGACTCCCAGTCGTGCGACTGAACCCCAATCGTGCGAATGACCTTCAATCGCCCTCATTCGGCCGTATGGCCTTCATTCGGTCGCCTAGCCCTAGCTGATGCAGAATGGAGTTCATCCCGAACCCAATCTGCCATTTTCGACCTCCAAGCTCATCCAAACCCATTCTAAGCCTAAATCAACCCTCCTGGACCTTAGGAATGTATACCTTAACACCATACAAGCACACACAAGCCCGATATCATACTCTAAACACACCATACACATCACACCCAAATGGGTCAAACACACACACACATAAAAACGAGTTTTTGACATCTTCCAGCCCCAAAATCAGTTGAAAACAAGTAAAAGTGGGGTCCTAGAACTCACACAATCGAGCACAAAGTCAAGAGCTTCGATTTGGCTTGCCACTCGACGGATTTGGACACCGAATCACCCGAATCAACCCCCTTTCTCCCTTTTTCTCTTCTTTCTCTCTTCTTCTCCTCTCAAATCTGAAATATGTGAAGTGTGGGGAGAGTGGGCTGCCCTCTCCCTACACATATCACCACATTACCCAACTTTTCTTCGTTGGCGAGTTTGGTCCCTCAACTTTGGACTTTATTTCTTTTCTTTCTTCGTCGGCTTCAAAATAATAAATTTCCGGGTGTTACACATATTGAAGAAACATTTCCAGGATGCCGAACGTCTCATCTTTCATATGGTAAATGTCTGCCTTGCCCCCAAGACTTCATCATGGGATCAAATGTCCACAAGGTGGCAACAGGTAATGTACTCCATCCTTGAGCAACAACCTTTAAATTTTTCTGAAATACTATTTTTAGAGCTCAAGGATATGGCCCAAAAACAACTTGCTAACCGTTGGATATAATATCCTCGGTTCATAATGGCCATAATTGAAAACCAGCTTCAAGCTGAGGGACTTGTTGGCCTGGGAGTCCCTGCTATGGCTGTATTGCCTGAAGTATACTCCCGGCACAACTCTGACCAATCACTAAAAATGGCTGCCAAGCTGCGCAAACCCAGGCAGCTGGAACCCACAGCCACCACCAGATCCAGAGTCCCCACCAAACCAAAAACCAAACGCCCCAAAACAGCTATTCAGGGAGATGAGTCCCCTGAAGATGCTCCTGTACCACCAAGGCAGGATATACTTGCTGGTTTAAACCCCCGAGCAGTATCAGCGACTCTACCAGCCACAGCCGCTCAGGATTCCTCTCAAAAGGAGCCTGCAGCAACCAAAGAAGGGGTACCCACTAATCTGGAATCTTCCTCATTTGAGGAGATTGCCATTGAAGAGCACCATTCTCCCCAGGTGCATAATGCTTTTACCCCCATCTCCCCATGCAAATGCCCCCCAAAGTCCAACCATTATAATTGCAAACGTGCTGACTCAGCTGCATGCCTCTCCTCCTCCCCACCAAACACCAACAAAGGGGACAACCACAGCCATTGAGGAAGAGGATCAACATGCTTCTGACAACCCACAGCACCGGGGTTTAAATGTTCTGTCTCCTGGTGTGGATATGAAGATCAGAATATCTGGTGAGGCTGCCACCTCTTCTGAATCAGCACATGATCAGACTAAGGTTGGTAACATTGCTAAGACCTCACCAGAGGCAACAACTGATGAAGGACATCGTCCTGAGGCTGGAAGTCCCCAGTTTCAAGAAAAAGGGGCACATGCTAAAACTGGTCTACACCTAGTGCATGTACATCCTGCTACAAGCAGGAGGTCAGGTGATTCAGCATCTGGTGATGATGACCTGGGCTTCTTTTATGATGTTCTGGCCCAAAACACAATTCTTGAGGAAGAAGTCCGTAGACTACAAAGACTACTTGACCAATTCTCTCAAGAAGCAAGTCCATCTGCCACCAACATAAACCCACAGATGGCACCTTCACCTGAAGGTCTCCCACACACTCAGCCACTCAAAACTTCCAACCCACCAGCCTCTATTTCTGGCACTGCTTCTCAGGGACAGAACCCCTCTGAGCAAACAGCTGCTATCTTTCAGCAATCCCTACCTCTCATCACCCCATGATCACAGACATTGTGATCAAAACCATGGATGAGAGGCTTCCCTCAATCATACAACCCCTGGTGGAGGAGACTGTGAGCACAAGGCTTTCTGCTACTCAAACCCTTGCTACCAATGCAACCAAAAAGGGGGAGAGTCAGTCAGTGAAAGCAAAGAGGAAGAGCATACTGAAAGAAAAGGAGACTGAGAAGGAAGAGGAGTTTGTGAAGGGAGTCGACATTGATCAAGTGGGTGAAAGTCACAAAGACTTTCATATCACATATAAGAAGAGGAAGGTTGAAGGAAAAGAAAAAGAACTCCAACTCGATGAGATGATCAAAATGGCGGATGCTACACATAGTAAATCAAAGGACTCCATTATTGATCAACTGTATAAACAAGGGTTCGATACTGCACAGCTTGACTCAGAGATTAGGAGACTTGAAGTTGAAGAAATTAACTCAAGATGGGCAAGTTATGATGCATTAGAAAGAGAAAGACTAGAGATCATGATTAGATTCATTGCAAAGCACCTTGGGAGATCATTGATCGAGATTAAGTCATGGACCAGGGACAGTATCTTGGCAATAACCACCAAGATCTGTTCGTCTGAAGCATACACTAAGGGATTGGTGATTGAAGCACTAAATGAGGCAGGTGCTGGGAATAGAAAGGAACTAGCAAAACACTCAAAAGCCTCACTCACTACAAGAATGCTAGAACAACCTGCAAAACACTCAAAAGCCTCACTCACTACAAGAATGCTAGAACAACCTGCAAAACTTCCCACTTCAAAATCACCACTACCACAAACCACTAAACCAACTCCTTTACCCTCAAAACCAACAGCTGATGATGCACCCAAGAAGAAGAAGAGAAGGATGTTGAGGCTAGAAGAAGAAGAAGAAGAGGATGATGAGGAAGAAGATAGGCTGCCTCTTTCCGCAGTCCTAACTTTGCCTAAAGCCAAACCTATGCCGATCACTCCCACCTCACAGATGGAAACTGTGAGAGTAAAGATAGAAGAAGAACAGCAGCAAAGGCTTCATGATGATGAGATGCTGAAAAGCATAGACAAACCTTATGCTGCTTCTTCATCAATAATTAGTATGAAGAAAGAAGCTCTGAGATTGTACACCCTTGCTAACACATTTCAATATCAAAAGGAAAAGGTGAGAATATGGCCTGATCCTAGGGTGGCTCACAGAATTGTGAAGAAAGACATCCCTGCGAGATACAAGGGCCAAGTAAAAAGGATCGTAGATGAAGAGATCACAGTGGTCCTGGTAGTATCACCCTGGGAAATTGTAGAAGATTTCAAGAAGGCCTATGAGACTAAACAGCCACCCCAAAAGATGTTAGAGAACATAGTAATTAAAAAGGGGTTAGTCTACAAGAGGCTTGAGAACTTCAAACAAAATGAGCTCAGTCTGTTACTTGAAGGTACTCACCCAGATGAGTTTGCATACAGACAGATTACAACAGTTGAGCTCAAAAATGGCAAACAGGCTAAGTACATTTCAGAGCTGTATGGGCGTGAAGGATTGTTTGATGGTGAAGCTGAAAATCTTACCATGGAAGAACAAATCATGTTTCTCAGAGCATACACCAGAGAATCCTACAGGCTTATACATGGGAAGTGAGTCTCATGGATGGGGGAACAGCTCAGTGTCCAATTCCCCAATACAGAGCTCCCATCCATACATTGCCAACCAAATCATCAGAGAATCATTCCCAGGCCAGTGCTTATAATGGGTCATCTTCTCAACTGATCAAGAAGGAAAAAGACCAACCATTCTGCCAACAATAAGTGGGACCTCAATAAAGTTAAAGGTTTTGGCTGCATTGGTTCAGGTGGAGTTTGTTGGACCAAAAGAACCAATGAGCCGGATCAGAAAAACCTTTAAGTCCCACAGACGTCACAACAACCGCTGAAGTCCACAACAGCTGAGGACAACAACTGATTACAAAGTTTGAAGACAAGTGCTGAAGACAAAGTCTGAAGACAAGTGCTGAAGACAAAGTCTGAAGACAAGTGCTGAAGACACAAGTGCTGAAGACAAAGTCTGAAGACACAAGTGCGGAAGACCAAGTATCAGACGTTGTCATAACAGCTGAAGAGGACTTCTTCAGTAGTTGTGACGGTTTACTTTCAGTAGTTTTATGTTTTCAGTAGTTTTGTAAAACGACTGAAGAGCTTGTTCTTCAGTCGTTGTAGTTTCAGTAGTTTAGTTTCAGTAGTTTTATATTTTGTACTTAGCACTCTGATATGTTCTCAGTAGTTGTGAACATTTCAGTAGTTTGTTAAGTGTTAGTTATTTTTGTAATAGATCTGCCAGTTGTCACTATCCCGTGATAACAGCAGTGATTGCACTCTATATAAGGAGTGTCAACCTTATTGTTATAGGTGAATGATTGAGCAGAAATATTTGTTATAATTGAAACATTCCTTGTCACAGAAATATATTCTCTCGTATTTGTTTTTAATGCATACGAATATCAAATTCTTGCTACAATTTGTCTAATTCTTGATCTTATTCCGCTGCGTTACACTCTAAACTATCAAACTTGTGATCAATGATCCTGACATGGTTGTTGCTTTTTCCTTCCGCAGATCATCTACTGATTTAATAGATTTGGTTTTCCGCAGATTTGCTACTGAAGAAGGTTTCTTCTTCCGCTGAAGATCTGCTGATTGTTTCTTCTTTCCCTTTTCTATGGAAGATGTGTGTACTTCCTCTGTAGATGCACACTTTTCAATTACTTCATTCGAGGGTTTTTGTTTCTGATGAATTTCTTGAAGACCTTCATTTAGCTGAGCTATTATCTTGCAAATAGTCTTCAACATGTTTCTTTGTTTTGGAGGATATGGCAACTTTGTTTTTTTAAAAACTTTGGGAATGATTGTTTCAAAAGCAACATTCTTACCAATGTCCAGTTGATCATCATCATGTTCATCAGAATCATCCAAGTCATCACACTTATCAAAGTCAAATTTTGAGTCATTTTGTTTAATATTTTCTGATTCAAAAGACTCAGTTTCACTCACCTCAGTTTCACTATTATTAACTTGCTGATTAGATTTTATTTTAAACTTGGTGCTTGGCACAAAATGATTTGACAAGTTATTTGTCATTTTTCAGGTAAAGGTGAGTAATTATCATTTATAGTAGGTGGAACAACATTATATCCCAACCCATACCTGTTATTTGATTCAATATGAGGATTTAATAATTTCTCATATTGCTGAGATGAAATTTGAAACTTCGGAAGTTTCACTTCAGTTGATGCATGATCAGCCATGAATTTAGTTAAGGAAGTGGTCAGATGTTCAACTTGTGTGTTTAAACTGTAATTTTCTGAAACAAGTTTATCTAAATTCTTTTGTAAAGAATTAACTTTGATTTGATGTAATTTATGTTCTCTTACATGAGGTTCATTCAAAATCATTGTTTCTTTTACTTTATCAGCTAGTTGTTGAGCATGGACTCTATATCTTTCAACTTTCTCAACACATACTGATGAACATACTCTATCTCTTACCTCTCTAGACATGGGTGGAACTTTGTTCTTCATGTGTGCCAAGACTTCCTTCTCATACATGCTCCAGTAATATGTTCCATCTTAAAGAATGATCAGCCCAGTTTCTTTAGAGTTACTTGGCCTTGTTGATGCATTTATGGCTGGTGGCGATGAGTTGGTTAGCTGTGGTTGTCTAAAAGATCTTTGAGACGTTGATGGTTGATGAGATTGATGTTGCTGATATTGTCTCAAGTCAGGATTTGATTGTTGATTGCATTCTCTAGAAAAATGTCCATAAAGATTGCATTTGAAACATCTTATCTTTGACTTATCAACACCAATCTTTGATGTTTTACTTGCTGCATCCAAATTTTTATTTCTTCTTAGGTACTGTTTGGCTCTACAAGCAATCATTGCCATTTGCCATTGTAGATCCATCTCCTCTACTACATCTGGATGTAGTTCTTCCAAGTCTTGCTGGCAGATGTTGGCAGATGTTAAAGTGTTTCCAAGGTAAGCTTGAAAACTTGAACTGAAAGCTACAAAGGCTGCCTTTTGTTCTTCAGAGTCCAAAATCACAGTGATAGGCTCTACTTGGTTGTTGTTTGATGAAGTCTTTGCTGATGATGTAGATGCATTTCTTCTATCATCAGTTCTTCCTTTTTCTTTTCCTGATTTACTTTGAGAAGATTTCTTTGAAGGCTTTGATGCATAGAAACTTACTTCTTCTTCATCTTCACTCAAAGTACAAGAGTTGTCACTATCATTGTTGGAAATAAAGGCACTTCCAGTACTTTTTGTTTCTTTAAAGTGATTGAAGGGGTTTTAACATGTTTATCAAAGCTTCATACAACATTATTTATATGAAAACGCAGCGGAATAATATTTTAAAACATATTAAGATCTTATTATAAAACCCATTTTATAATAACCCCAAGCCATGGATCTTTATACATAATGCATACAAATGAAAGAACACTAGATAGTCAAGAA
Organism: Flaveria ramosissima; assembly: GCA_025215565.1. Lineage (NCBI taxonomy): Eukaryota > Viridiplantae > Streptophyta > Magnoliopsida > Asterales > Asteraceae > Flaveria > Flaveria ramosissima. Next base: position 12,745,209 of record CM046041.1, read on the forward strand.
ACTACAACCTTTGTAGCTTCCTAAATCCGAAAATAAGAAGATGAGGATGATGAGATTTGAGGCTGAAACTTCAAGCTAGAAATCCTCAAGAGATGATACCCCAAGCACGTGCAAAACACCTCTCTATGCTAGGATCGAACACCAAGTTGTAGTCTCTCTTCCTTGTGAAGTTTTTCAGCCAAGAACAAAACTTAAAGCTGAAAAATTGTCTTCTCTTGCTCAAAATCCGAATCTTGAAAGAGAGAGAGAGAGAGAGAGAGAGTTCTTGTGTGTGTAGGTTGAGTGTATGTGTAAAATGAATTGATGAGTGACTAATGCATGTGCTTGGAACAAGTAAAAGGGATTCCAAGACACAAGGGGGCGGCCGAAAATGGGCACCCCTTGGTCTCTCACCAATTCAAATTTTAATTTAAAATTTCCATCCATACATTCACCTTTTTATAATATTAAACCAATTTAATTTTATAACACATACAACTAGTCTTTTGTTATTGTTTAACTAATTTAAACAATGCACAAGAAATCCCTCATGAACAAATTACATTATATATAATGATGTTCATCTACAAAAGTAATTATTTAGAAAATCCAATTTTCTAAATTGGTGTAACTTATTATTTGTTATGATCTTATCAACAAATAATTTATCTTTCGGTGTTTGTTAGGCTTGTTATTGGGTATGACCCGACTTGGATCATATCACACTAGCCACATCAATTTTATATGTATCTTGGGCAGATCAAATCTTTCAATCTCCCACTTGCACAAGATTCATAGAAGATTGATGCAAGCAGCAAATAACACCTAGCAACGGTTTGCTACCCCTAATGTATATGATTAAGTGCCATTCAATAACATCATCCTTTTCAAGTACCTTACTTGAATATGTTTTTAGGTGAATTAATCATCTATCCTTTTGATACAGATGTCATGTTAAATCCAAGAGACACAGAATAGTCATTCTCTGATGATTTAACTTTAACAGGCCTTAGACATCTAACTCTCAACGAATAAGAGGAACAAATTCCATCTTGATTACATACGTCTCTCACAATCACCTCATGTCATACCTGAACTCAGCCTTATGTACTGCCTTTTCAGAACAGCAAAGGACTAAGTCAAAGTACAATACTTGGTGAATATCGAGACCCAATATGTATCTCAGGTCTGAGGATACAATGATATTCGCCTTTACTCAAAATTTCTTATGACTAATCAGAAGATTCCATGCAGAAATAATTGAGTGCGGGTCAGTCCAATATCTATATCCCATAGATATCAATGAACCTTGGTAACAACCTCTTGCTCTATATTCATATCTTATGAACATCAACCAATCCAAGTTCATTATAGTCTTACATTCATAGTTGTTCCCACAAGTATGATCGACTACGGACGTTTAGAATAACTTATTTATTCACGGATTTAAACATGCTAAAAGAAGAACAAATGAAAATAATAACCATATAAATAAGTCAAATAACATAAGTTCCAATATCCAAATACAAAATACGACATCAAACCCAGTCACTGGAATATCTAAGTCCCATGGCACAAACATGACCCTCATGCTTTGCCTTTTCAAGGAGCTTTGTGAGTGGATCCGCAACGTTTTTATCAGTGTGGACTTTGCGAATACATATCTTTCCTTTTTCAACTTCATCCCTTATGTAGTTGAATCTCCGTTCAATGTGCCGAGTCTTTTGATGAGCACGAGGTTCCTTGATTTGAGCAATCGCACCTTCGTTGTCACAAAAGATCTCTAGGGGATCCTGAATGGAAGGGACTACCCCTAGATCGGCTATGAATTTCTTCAGCCATGCAGCTTCCTGTGCTGCCATTGAAGCGGCGACGTATTCTGACTCTGTAGTGGACAACGCTACGACTTCTTGCTTTGAGCTTTTCCAAGAAATAGCTCCGCCATTTAGAATAAAGATGTACCCTGATTGAGATCGTGAATCATCTCGATCGGTTTGGAAACTCGCATCCGTGTAACCTTTTACAACGAGTTCCTCTTCACCAGACCCGTAGATCAAGAACATGTCCTTAGTCCTCCTTAGGTATTTCAGAATGTTCTTGACAGCCATCCAATGACTATCACCAGGATTTTGCTGGTATCTACTTGTCATGCTTAAAGCGCATGACACGTCCGGTCTAGTGCATATCATTGCATACATGATGGATCCTATAGCAGATGCATATGGGATTGCCTTCATTCTATTTTGCTCCTCCTTGGAGCTTGGACATTGAGTTGTACTCAATATTGTCCCTCTTTGAATAGGTACATTACCTTTCTTAGAGTTTTCCATCTTGAACCTTTTCAAGATTTTGTCAATGTATGCACTTTGATTCAAACCAATTAGCCGTCTTGATCTATCCCTATAGATCTTTATTCCCAGAATATAGGCGGCTTCACCAAGATCCTTGATGGAAAAACAACTTCCAAGCCAGGTTTTTACACCTTCCATGGTTGGAATGTCATTTCCAAATAGTAGTATGTCATCAACATACAATACTAGGAAGGTTATTGTGCTCCCACTAGCCTTTTTATACACACAAGCCTCATCAGCGTTTTTGATGAAGCCAAATTTCTTTACTTCATCATCAAAACGGTGATTCCAACTTCTCGATGCTTGTTTCAATCCATAGATTGATTTCTTTAACTTGCATACTTTGTTAGGATGTTTTGGATCAACAAAACCTTCAGGCTGAACCATATAGACATCTTCCTCAAGATATCCATTTAGGAAAGCGGTTTTGACATCCATTTGCCAAATCTCATAATCATAATGAGCTGCTATGGCAAACAATATCCTTATAGACTTAAGCATTGCAACAGGTGAGAAGGTTTCATCATAATCAACCCCTTGAGTTGAGTGAAACCCTTTGCTACAAGTCTAGCTTTGTAAGTATCCAAGTTTCCATGCATATCGGTTTTCTTCTTGAAAACCCACTTACTTCCAACTACTTTGGAATTAAGAGGTGGCTCAACAAGTTCCCAAACTTGATTGTCATACATGGATTGCATCTCAACGTTCATGGCCTCAAGCCATTTGTCACAATCCAAATTGGACACTGCATTATGATATGTGGTTGGTTCATCTGAATCCACCACATAGCATCCATCCATGAAAAATCCATATCTTTCAGGTGGATTACTAGTTCTACCACTTCTGCGAACGTTTTGTGTGTATTGATCAACCCCTTGATCATCCTCAACGTCCTCACGTTGAGTGCTAGTTTCAACCAAACGTTGCATCGGGCTGTGTATCTTGATCCTCCTCAAGATCCACTGTTCTATTGCTAATTCCTTCCATAAGGAACTTAGTTTCTAAGAACTCACCCTTTCTGGCAACAAATACTTTTTGTTCCAGTGGATCATAGAAATAATATCCCATAGAATCTCTAGGATATCCAACAAAGATACACTTGGTGGATCGGACATCTAATTTGTTTGGGGTGGGAGTCTTAACATAAGCCTCACAACCCCAGACCCTTAAGTATGATAAGGATGGAACTCTTCCATGCCATATCTCAAAAGGTGTCTTTTCCACCTTTTTGGTTGGGGCCATATTCAGAATACGTGCCGCGGAGAGCAAAGCGAATCCCAAAATGATAGAGGTAATGTGCTTCTAGCCATCATCGATCGAACCATATCCAATAAGGTTCGATTCCTCCTCTCAGACACACCATTATGTTGTGGTGTTCCAGGTGGAGTGAGTTGTGAGACAATCCCACAACTCCTAAGATGATCTTGAAAAACATCACTTAGGTATTCGCCACCTCTATCGGTGCGGAGAATTTTAATTGACCTGTTGAGTTGATTTTCTACTTCATTCTTGAAGATTTTGAACATTTCAAAAGCTTCATCTTTGTGCCTTAATAAGTACACATACCCATAGCGACTATAATCGTCGGTAAAGGTAATGAAGTATCTCTCACCATTCCTAGTCATTGGCTTAAAAGGACCACATACATCCGAATGTATGATACCTAATAAATCTTTTGCCCTTTCGTTAGTTCCACTAAAGGGTGCCTTAGTCATTTTACCTTGTAAACAAGATTCACATACATCAAATGAATCACATTCATTTGTTTTTAAAAGACCATTCTTTTGAAGTATTTGTATACGTTTCTTGTTTATATGACCAAGACGACAATGCCAAAGGTAGGTATCACTCAAATCCAATTTAAGTTTTTTGGTGGTTGCTTGGTATATTGAGCTATCATATGTTGCGTTTTCTTGAACCAATTCATAAATGCCATTACAAGGTATAGCTTTAAAATAAAATACATGATTTAAAGAAACATGAATATCATTGTCAACAAACTTGAAATCATAATCATATTGTCTTAAACGGGAAACAGAAATTATGTTCCTAGTCAAACTAGGAGCATATAATACATTACTTAAAATAACTTCCAAACCATTTGGAAGTTTCAAAATGTAGTCTCCTTGGGCTTCCACATGAACCTTTGCACCATTGCCCATGAAGAGACTTATTTCCCCTTTCTCATAATGCTCATTTCTTTTGAACCCCTGCAACAAATTGCAAATGTGAGTTCCACATCCGGTATCTAATACCCATGTGTTAGAAGAAATAACATTTAATTCTATATGTATCATGTATATATACCTGAGGTTTGCCCCGCATCCCTCTTTTCTCTCAACTCTTTGAGATAGACTGGACAATTTCTCATCCAATGCCCTATCTCACCACATTTGAAGCATGGGTCATTTACAGCAACCTTTTGCTTCTTCTCCTTGGGCTTCGGAGGTTCCGCCCTAACAACCATCTTCCCCTTTCCTCCAACGTGCCCCTTTCCTTTGGCAACATTTGCCTTGGGAGGGGGTAGAGACCTCTTCCTTCTCCCACCTTCATTAATGGTGAGAACGGGTAAAACCCTTTTACCCATTCCCGCCTCAGCTGATTTGAGCATCGAATGAAGTTCATTTATGCTCTTGTCCCATCCGTTCATGTTGTAATTCATGACGAATGCCTCAAACTTTTTAGTTAGGCCATTAAGGATCAAATCCGTGGCCAACTCCTTTGAGACGGGACAGTTCAACCTTTGAAGGCGGTCGATGTGGCTTTTCATCTTAAGAACATAAGATGAAACTGATTGGGATTCCTCCATCCGACATGCATGAAGCGCTCGAACCGTTTCGAAGCGCTCCACTCTAGCTTGTTGCTGGAACGTTTCCCGCAGCTGAGTGATCATGTCATAGGCTCCATGGAGCTCATACTCCTTTTGGAGTTCGGGTGTCATACTTGCTAACATTAAGCAAGAGACTTGGATGGAGTCTTCCGTATATCTAACCCAATCATTATAGGCCTCCACATCCTCCTCGTTAGGTTCATCGGGGATGGGATCATCAAGAATGTAGGCCCGCTTTTCTTGCTTGAGAACAATTCTCAAGTTGCGGTACCAATCCATGAAGTTGTTAGGTGTTAGACGATCCCTTTGAAGGATCGCCCTAAGAGATTGGTTGTTTTGGTTTGGTACATCGTTATTAGCGTTGGTGTGATCGGCCATCTACAAGATTTTACAAAGTTCCATTTTAGTAATCGTTGATATAATTATACATTTCATTTATTAATACCCTTTACGTCTCATAGACTATTAATAAAAGAAAATATTTTTAGAATCCAACGTTATATTTAAATATTGGTTAGGTGACCTTTATCCCATTATTTAAATAAACAAGGTAGTCATAAATGACAATTGCAACCCATTGCAACTTCTAGTGGTATGGGATCATTTAAACATCTTATGTTTATAACGGCATGTTTACCCCATCAACACCTTTTATAAAATACATTTTAGGTGATCCATTCAATATATTTTATAAATCAAGTTGTCCTACTTACACACACGTGTGAGTTTACCACATAAGTGGTTAGGTGACCTTTATCCCACAAACATGGCATTATCACCTCAAGTTACAAGTTCCCTCAAAGTGGTTAGGTGACCTTATCCCACTAAGAGTTTGTAAGTAACCTAAGTGTTGTGTAAAAGGATGGTGTTTAACTTGTTTTTCAAAAGGGATTTATAATTTCACAATTCATGTTTTAGAAAAATCCATGTACCATATGATTGTATGCATTCAACCATATGGTACCTATTTGGTTCTTATAAATAAAACCCATTTTATTTTGCAAACCATTAACTCCTTTTTATAGACCCATTCTATTTTGCTTAATGATTTGAGAACCAATTTCTTGTATTAGCTTGTTCTAGGTGAAGTTTGTTAATGACATCCAAATATCCAAAACAACACAACATCATAAGCATTCAACCAAGCATAACCAAACAATCCATATATGCATAACAAGCATACTAAGTTGAGCACACTTGTTTAGCCAAAACAAGTGTGTCAAAAGGTCTTGTCCTAAGGTTAAGAACATGACACATGGTTGACAAAAGGAACTCCCACTTGAATCCACATCTTCAAGCATCCTCTTGTCCATCTTTTCTTCAAGTCTTGATCTTGAGCATCCTTACAAATATGTATCCTAATACATTTTTCTAGTAAAGATAAACTCCTAATCTATTTATTACAAACCATATGAATGAATAGATTACAAAACAAGACTTAAATAAAATATTATTACATGCCCAAATGAATACAACATGACAATCAATCATCCAATCCAAGTGGTCTAGGCTTTGTTATGCATAAACAACAACAATATATCCAAACATACATAAGAAGTCGATTTTGGCAGCCCCTTGAAACCCATGTTTTTGGCCAACATAAACCAAGAACAAATGGGTTTAGTCCAAGAAACAATAATCTTATAAACTAGAGTTTTAAAGATCCTAATGTGCATAATATAGCATCTTTAAAACATCAAAAGGGGGCCCAAAACAGCCCTTCAAACCCACGGTTTTGGGCTGTCCAAAAGGAAGCAAAGTGTAATATATGTATGCATATGTATAAGTGGCTCTTGATGCCATTGAAGGGGTTTTAACATGTTTATCAAAGCTTCATACAACATTATTTATATGAAAACGCAGCGGAATAATATTTTAAACATATTAAGATCTTATTATAAAACCCATTTTATAATAACCCCAAGCCATGGATCTTTATACATAATGCATACAAATGAAAGAACACTAGATAGTCAAGAAACTACAACCTTTGTAGCTTCCTAAATCCGAAAATAAGAAGATGAGGATGATGAGATTTGAGGCTGAAACTTCAAGCTAGAAATCCTCAAGAGATGATACCCCAAGCACGTGCAAAACACCTCTCTATGCTAGGATCGAACACCAAGTTGTAGTCTCTCTTCCTTGTGAAGTTTTTCAGCCAAGAACAAAACTTAAAGCTGAAAATTGTCTTCTCTTGTTCAAAATCCGAATCTTGAAAGAGAGAGAGAGAGAGAGAGAGTTCTTGTGTGTGTAGGTTGAGTGTATGTGTAAAATGAATTGATGAGTGACTAATGCATGTGCTTGGAACAAGTAAAGGGATTCCCAAGACACAGGGGGCGGCCGAAATGGGCACCCCTTGGTCTCTCACCAATTCAAATTTTAATTTTAAAATTTCCATCCATACATTCACCTTTTTATAAAATTAAACCAATTTAATTTATAACACATACAACTAGTCTTTTGTTATTGTTTAACTAATTTAAACAATGCACAAGAAATCCCTCATGAACAAATTACATTATATATAATGATGTTCATCTACAAAGTAATTATTTAGAAAATCCAATTTTCTAAATTGGTGTAACTTATTATTTGTTATGATCTTATCAACAAATAATTTATCTTTCGGTGTTTGTTAGGCTTGTTATTGGGTATGACCCGACTTGGATCATATCACACTAGCCACATCAATTTTATATGTATCTTGGGCAGATCAAATCTTTCAGTGATAGGGTGAGACATGTGTTATCACACCCTTGTTTCTTGATTTTTCATCCATTTCAAGAGCCTCAACCTTAGCTACCAATGTATCTAAACCAGTTGCTTTGAGGTCAAGAGTTGTCACAAAGTATGGAGCATCTTTTTGTTTAATTCCTCATTTGTATATTTCAACTCCAAGATGTTCATCTCTGATACAAGTTGCATAAATCTATGGAATTGTTGAGAAATTGATTCACCCTTAATATGATGAAAGGTTTCATATTGTGAACGAAGGGTGTCCTTCCTAATGCTTCTGATTTCATCACTCCTTTCACAGAGTGTATGAAGTATCTTCCACAAGGAATTTGTTGTTTTGTAATTCTCACACTTGATTAATATTTCTCATGTAAAGCCATACTAAGCAAACTGTATGCTTTAATATCAACTTTGACCTTCTTAATATCACCAGGTGTGTGACAACCGACCTCCAGGTTGTTACCCTAACCCTAGATTACTTGCATCATTATCCATGCTATGAGTACTAATAATTGAAACTATACAACCCTACTATGAAATTGGAATCAATTCTTGCTATTTGATGTGAATTATGATTTCATGTGATTTTTATCTTTGATTTTTAACCAATTTAGGTTTCTACCATTTTAAAAATTAGTGTTCCGGGAATGTCAACTAGTCACCCTTACAAAATTAAACTCAAGAGAAGACAATTAAAATGTGAGCATACACACTCACACTTGCATAAATTCGGCCATGCATGCATGGGTATGCATTAGACACCTCAAATCACCTTTCCACTAAATAATACATAATACCCAATACTACAAAATTACACTACACAATATTAATTTACAATTAAATTAAATTAAAACTCTCCCCACTACACTCCAAGATCGGCCGCCCCCTCCCTCACCACTCTCCTCTCCTCTTCACACCACCCCTCTCACCCACTAGCCTTTCATGCAGTCTCTCCATCTCTCTCCCTCTCTCTCCCTTTAATCGATCCACCAGCTGATTCCCACACACACATCTCTCAACACTCTCAAAACTATTCTCTCTAAGTTTGTGCAAGAAATTCGAAGACCACACAAAAATCCATTCGGCCCAAGACCGAAACACAAAGGAGCAGCCTTGTTGCAAGATTTGGTCACACAACCGTGTTGGTTCCACCTTTCCAGCCTTAGTTCGAGTTTCTTCATTCAAGTCCAAGGAGTTTCAAGCCATTCACGGCCATCAACACCCTCCAAACCGTGAGTTATTTCGAGTGTAAGCTCAAGATGTCGGTTTTGTGACATTTCTCTTGTTTTCTTCATTTGACATCTAAGAACCGTGTATTTCTTTGTTGTAGCAGAAACATCTCACCATCATCTCATTCTTAAGGAGTTACCAACGTTCTTGAAGGTAAACTTCATGTTTTGTTAGCCATTCTTGAGGTGGAAACCGATTTCCACCATGAAAACCCTCATTTTGAGTGTTTTGACATCATCTAACTTGTGAAAGCTTAAACTCTTGTAAACCAAACTTGTAACCTGCATTTTTATGACTTAATGGACTCCAAAGAACCTGTTTTTAAAAGTTCCAAGTGGCTACTACATACTCAAACCCACGGTTGATACATGGATTTCACTTTGAAACCCCCTTTCTACATGTAACAACACCCTCTTGAGCATTTGTTTGAAAAATCCTTTTAAACAAGACCCATAACCTACTCATGAACGACTTAATGACACCTTAATAATCTGCTTATGAAGTTAAATGAAGTGTTGGTAACATTTAAACTCAAGTTATGATGGTTTACACTAGTGTAATTGTCGGTTATGACATTTTCTACATATTTGAAGCATATGGATGAATAGATCAACTAGGCAACATGTTGGGACTGAAATTTCAGTAGGTTTTAGTGAATATTTGAAGTTTTAGCAATGTTTAATCTCTGGAATAAAGGACATGATGTGATTTACCCTCTTTTAGTCACTTTCGGGACCCGAAAACATGGTAAAATGACTTAAAAATAGTAAGATTATGAATTTAACATTCTTAAAAAGTATTCCAGGCTCAAAAATGATAAATAAAGTATTCTGGAGTCAATGGATAAGTTAAGTGGTCAAAGACTCAAATAAATGGCATTTTAACTAAAAAACGGGTACAAACCGAGCATAGTTTATGAGAAAATCTATAAAAATAGAGTTCAAAACTAAGATGTATGAAAATCATGTGATTTCAGTAAGATAAGTGATAAAGGACCTAAAAGATTAAAAACTCGGTCAAATGAGCTTAAAATGGTCAAACCCGGTCAAAACCGCGTATTAACGGGTCAAACGTGAAAACAAGATTTTGACTATAAAAAGCCAATTTACACAATTTAAGGACTTGGAAATTTATAAAGAAGTCTCTTAGAAAATACCTACTGGTCCAAAATTTAAATATTTGAAAACTCCAATTTATTATTAAAATTATCCGGCTTTTACCGCAACCGGGCGTTAAACGCGCAGTTTTCAAAATCGAAACCGTAGACCAAAGTTTTGAACCACTTACTCCATAATAATCATAATATGACTCAAACAATCTGATTTTGGACATAAATGACATAAAAGGCAAGAAACTAAACTTAAGGGTAGAAACTGTCAATTTTGAAACTTGAGGGACTAAACTGTAAAATTTTTCCAAACCTTATAATCGACTTCCAGGAAGCTAATAAACACTTGAACAATAAAATCTCTTAATATACCTAATCTAATGAAGTGAAAATCCCTAATTTTCTTGAAGACGCCTTGACTTGCCATAAAGGAAACTTTTTATACAAACCTTCACTAAACCAAAGCCATACCCTATAGCTAAACTCTTGACACCATTGTTGCACTTGATATGAGTTTAGGGCAGTAGCTTATTGCTTAATATGTACTTGTTAGGGTGCTAGACTTGTGACACTTCCCGGCACATCAGGAAACTTTGATTTGGAAACCTAAGGTGAGTTCTAGTGATCCCCCTTTTTACTACTGTTTTGGGATGGAACATGCTCTACTTTTATGAACTATGATTGTGCTTTATTTGATGATACTATGTGGGATTGTAGTTACCTGCTAATTCTTTATATCATGATCATTAATTCTTTCGTGAACCGCTTGATTTATATGGATAGATCTATTTGGGGAATCCCCCACACACAGTGGCTTCCGTTCCAGGAAGGTTACCCCACTGAGATCCTGAGAGATCGTTGTGGCATGTAACAAGTTTTGTTAAGATTCTATGGTGAACCATCCGGGCAGGTAGGGTTCACTGGTTTGGGGCTCAGTTTCTTCCTTCGGGAATATCCGGTAAAACACAACTTTAGAAGAGGCTAACCGGGGACTGAGTGCAGGGTTGATTATGATTTTATTTCTCCCACGATGATAAACAATGATTATTTTTCTTTTAATCAAAGAAGGATTTATTAAGTCCTTTTGTTTTTGAACTTTAAGCACTTGAATTCACCAACTTTATAGTTGACACAATTTTCTTTTGAGCATGTTTCAGGTAATGTTTGAAGAATCCTAGCTGTTTGAAGACCTAGACTTACCCCCGTGACATGGCATTGGCTTATTTCCTTGATGAAACATTTGAACAATTTATATTTTTGTGTTGAACAAGTACAATTTCATTTTTATGGTTGATTGTAAAACTTACTTTGGGGCCTGATGTGTATCTAGCCCCGTTACCTTTTTAAACTTTAATGCCATGTGATATTCTCTCCTTTGAGCTCTTATAATGGTTTGTTTCCGCTGCCATATGTTGTTGCTAGTCTGTGACGTCCCACCCTATCTGGGCCCGGGGTGTGACAGATTGGTATCAGAGCCAAAGGTTGTAGAGAAGTCGGGAATGCCATAGTAGACCCTAGGCTACAACCCTGATACCCTAGGACTGTCCTTGTGGGAAGTGTTGGAATGATCGGGTTGGGTAAATTGATGATTACACTTGATCAACGTAATCATGAATTTACCGGACGCGTAATTTCCATCACTGATCTTTAGGTTAAGGTTGGACTTTTTCTGGTTTATATTGATGATTTGAAAACTAATTTTAAAGGGGATTTAAATGATTTTTATGATGAACTATGTTATCCGATACTACTTGAAGAAACTATTGATCTGGGCAAAACAGACTATATGTTGGAATAACAGATACTATTGCCATCACTACTATTATTAGTACTATTATGTAAATCATGAGCTATGAGAAACCAAATTACTCATGATGTATTTCTTACAGGATAACGATAATGGCTGATAAAGGAAAGGCGCCTGCTCACCCCGACGCTGAGACCGCTCCTACCGGACATCTAAGGAGAGAGAAACCCCAGACGGAGTATGAGGCGTACCTCCGGAGATGCGGACATCCAGGGTGGATATCCGTCACGTCCGAAGACACTGAGGCTTCCGAGGACTCTTCCTCCACATCACCTTCCCGAAGCCGAACGCGATCCCACTCTCCTCAAGTAGCTGCTCCGACCCTCTCACCCATCCCACCTATTGGGAATAGGGGTGCGCGTACTGTCACCCGACCTCGCAAGAGCGTTAGACCAGGATCCTCCGTATCCTTTAGGATGCCTCCTCCCCCTCCCCCGCCTGTTAGGATTCCGACATCGGTACCCCCTACCCGTTTGACCCTCGCGACGAGCGCCTGATGCCGCCGAGACATAGTATGTATGACGGCCCCACTGTACTGGCTGGTGATAGGTACTCCCAGTCGAGTCGCCGGGCGAGTGATGTAGGACCCTCCGATGCGACACTAGATGAGATTTTGAGGACTGTTCGCCGTCATGAGCTGACTGTTCAGCACGCCACTCGAACTTCTCAGTCGGCTCAATTTCAGGCGATGATGGCTACACAGGGAGTGAAGCGTCTGGAGCAGGAGCAGAGGAAGAAGGGTACAGGTGGTTTGGATGGTTAAAGAGGAAGTGGATGTGAGGACTGGAGTACTCAGTGGGATTTATCTGTCTGTAGACAGTAGAAGGAAACTATTTGAATTCTTGTTTGAGACTATTATATTTTTTATTTATGGGGGATGGCACCTTCCAAGTTGTAAGAGCATGACTCTGATTCTACTCGTTTGGATGATACTATGTTGACTGCTTTTGAGATGCTAAAAACTTTTAAACTGTCTGTATTAAACAGCTATATGTTTTGTTGTGCCTTGTGATTGTCTGTGCCTTTTTTTAATTGTTGCCCAACTATTATATCATGTTTTGAATTGGACATTTAAGGTTCTTTAGTGGGTTGTAAATACATGTATGTGCATGCCATGATTCCTCTTCCGAGGCGTGGTGTGATAGGATAATGATGCCTAGGCTATCCGAAACAAAATTTATGAGATGCTAAACGAATCTATTTGTGATACTATCAGAATGCCGACTCGCAGAGGAACACGTTTTGGTCGACGTGGAGCCACCAGAGGCCGCCATGAGGGAGCAAGGCCTATTGGAACCCAACCTACTCCACCAGGGACTCCCCACGGGAGAATACTAATCAAGAGAGTGACGAAAGGATTGCTAACCTCGTAGCTCAGCAACTGGCCAACGCCATTCCGACTATCATTGCTCAGATAAATGCAGACCGGGATAACACTACTGGGAATGAACGGCCGATAAACGATGAGAGCCACGATGATGAGGCTGAGGAGTTAAGGAATGGGTGCTCTTACAAGACCTTTATGGCCTGCAAGCCCAAGGACTTCTATGGCACCGAGGGTGCTATAGAGACTTACAGGTGGATCGACGAAATGGAAGCCGTCTTAGACATCAGCGAGTGCAAGATGGAGCACATGGTGAGATTTGCATCACAATCTCTCAAGGGATCAGCTCTTGAATGGTGGAAGTCCATTACCCAGAGCCGTGGAAGAATCGTGGCAAATCGAATGGGTTGGACTGAATTCCGAGAGTTAATGACCAACAAATATTGCCCCATCAATCAACTCGAGAAACTGGAGACAGAATTTTTAAGCTTGGAGATGAAGGGACCCAACTACACCGAATACATCAATCGTTTCTTAGCCCTGTCCCGACTTGTGCCACATTTGGTGACGCCAGAAGCCAAAGGTGTAGCACGGTTCATCTGGGGACTACACCCAAGAGTTAGGGGTATGGTTCGTGCCTCTCAGCCTGTTACCCTACAAGCTGCTGTCGACCTTACCAGCAGTCTGACTGACGATCTTATTAGGGCTGGATGGACCGATCAAGGAAGGGCTGATGAGAAGAAGAAGTTTGTTGGAGACAAGAGGAAGTGGTTTGAAGCAAAAAGAGTGATTGGAAGTAGCAGTGGGTCGAGTAGAAGGAATTCTGAAGGAGTGAGACGTGATGATCAAGGAAGCAAAAACCGGAGATTGTATACGGGGACAAGCCCACTCTGCAGTAAGTGCAAGTTACATCATCAAGGAGAATGTAACCCGATGCCCTGTTTTAGGTGCAAGAGAACAGGCCATCTAATTAAGGACTGTACTTATGTACCGGGGAAACAATGCTACGAGTGTGGAGACCCAGGGCATATGAGGAACAAGTGTCCTAAGCTGGGTAGAGACAAGGATGCCAAGCCCAATAAGCCTAAGGGAAGAGCTTTCGTTATGGACCCAGCAGGAGCTCGTAAGGAACCCGACGTTGTCAACGGTACGTTCCTTGTAAATAATCATCCCGCTACTGTACTGTTTGATACTGGAGCGACCGCTAGTTTTATCTCTAGTACCTTTAGGCAATTGATTAACTTAGACGCGTGCACCTTGACTGATACATTTACCGTAGAATTAGCTGACGGTAATATTTTAGAAGCTAACGAAATCATTAGGGATTGCCCCCTGAATCTAAAAGGGAATGTGTTTAAGATTGACTTGATGCCCATTAAGTTAGGAGGATTTGATGTTGTCGTGGGTATGGACTGGTTAGCGAAGCATAAAGTTGAAATCGTATGCGATGAGCGATTGCTCAAGATACCATTGAGCGTCGAAGAAGTGTTAGTGGTAGAAGGAGAAAGAAGTAACACTCTATACCCTATGATATCTCACTTGAAAGCTACCAAGAGCTTGAAGAGGGGATGTCCAGCTTTTATAGTCTATGTGATGAAAACCCAAAAGAGAAGAAAATCGAAGAGATTCCCGTAGTTTCGGAATACCCAGAGGTGTTTCCGGAGGAACTACCAGGACTTCCTCCGAATCGACAGGTGGAATTCCAGATAGACTTGATGCCTGGTGCTGCACCAGTAGCCAAGGCACCGTACCGGCTCGCCCCACCCGAGATGAAGGAGCTAATGGTACAAATTCAAGAACTAATGGACAAGGGATTTATACGTCCGAGTGTCTCTCCATGGGGTGCCCCGGTGCTATTCGTGAAAAAGAAGGACGGAACGCTGCGAATGTGTATTGATTACAGGGAGCTGAACAAGCTGACCATAAAGAACCGTTACCCTCTCCCGAGAATAGACGACTTATTTGATCAATTGCAGGGAGCAAGTTACTTCTCCAAAATAGACTTGAGGTCAGGATACCACCAGCTGAAGATAAGAGAAGAAGATATACCCAAAACTGCCTTCCGAACTAGGTATGGACACTATGAGTATTTGGTCATGCCCTTTGGACTGACTAATGCTCCAGCAGCATTCATGGACCTCATGAATCGCGTTTGCCGCCCTTACCTCGACAAGTTTGTGATCGTGTTTATCGACGACATACTAATCTATTCTCAAACTAAAGACGAGCACGAGAAGCATCTCAGGCTAATCCTTGAATTGCTCAAGAATGAGCAACTATATGCCAAGTTCTCGAAATGTGAATTCTGGATGCGCCAGATCCAATTCTTAGGTCATGTGGTAAATAAGGATGGGATTCAAGTTGACCCTTCCAAGATAGAGGCCATAAAGAATTGGAAGATTCCTGAGACTCCTACGGAGATAAGGCAATTCTTAGTACTGGCTGGCTATTACCGAAGGTTTATAAAGGACTTCTCGCGTATAGTGCAACCTTTGACCGCACTAACCAAGAAAAACACAACCTTTGTGTGGGAGCGAGAGCAGAATGAGGCGTTTGAAACACTTAAAGAGAAGTTATGCAGTGCACCTATACTTGCTCTTCCAGAAGGAGTAGAAGACTTCGTGGTCTATTGTGACGCTTCGCGTCAAGGACTAGGATGTGTATTGATGCAACGCAATAAGGTGATTGCTTATGCATCGAGACTGCTGAATGATCATGAGAAGAATTACACGACGCACGACCTGGAGTTGGGTGCCGTGGTGTTTGCCCTTAAGATGTGGAGGCATTACCTATATGGCACAAAGTGCATTATCTACACCGACCATAGAAGCTTGCAGCATATCCTTGACCAAAAGATGCTCAACATGCGTCAGAGAAGATGGGTTGAGCTATTGAACGATTATGAGTGCGAGATCCGCTACCACCCTGGTAAGGCCAATGTTGTGGCGGATGCGTTAAGTCGAAAGGAAGAGAAAAACCTCTTCGTGTACGAGCCTTAAGAATGAGTGTGTATACCAATCTTATAGCAAAATTGAAGGAAGCTCAAGGCGAGGCATTAAAGGAAGAAAAATTGAAAGAAGAAGGATTGACTGGAATGGAGAAGCAGTTGGAGATAGGGGACGATGGTACATACAGATATGGTGGAAGGACTTGGGTGCCAAAACACGGAGGAATTCGAGAAGTAATCCTCGATGAAGCACACAAGTCTAGGTATTCAATTCATCCTGGAAGTGATAAGATGTACCAGGATTTAAAGACACTTTTCTGGTGGCCAGGAATTAAGAGATCAATCGCTGTTTATGTGGGTAAATGTTTAACTTGTGCCATGGTAAAAGCTGAGAACCAAAAACCATCGGGAACGTTGCAGCAACCTGAAATTCCAGAATGGAAATGGGATAATGTTACGATGGATTTCGTACCAAGCTGCCTAAAACGTTTAAAGGTCACGATGCTATTTGGGTAATAGTGGATAGATTAACCAAATCAGCTCACTTCTTGCCAATTAGAGAAGACTACGATATGACGAAACTGGCCCAACTTTATGTCGATGAGATTGTAACAAGGCATGGAGTGCCTCTGTCGATTATCTCAGACCGTGATAGCCGTTTCACCTCTCGTTTCTGGAAATCGTTCCAGCAAGCTTTAGGAACCCGTTTAGATCTTAGCACGGCTTACCACCCTCAGACCGACGGACAGAGCGAAAGAACTATTCAAACGATGGAAGACATGTTGAGAGCTTGCGTGATGGACTTTGGCGGAAACTGGGATAACCATCTTCCTTTGGTGGAATTCGCCTATAACGACAGTTACCACGCGAGTATCAAAGCCGCTCCGTACGAGGTCCTTTATGGCAGGAAATGCCGATCACCCTTGAGTTGGAATGAGATTGGTGACAGCCAAGTGATGGGTCCCGACATAGTGTTGGAAACCACCGATAAGATCTATAAGATAAAGGAACGACTGAGAGCAGCTAGAGACCGACAGAAGAAGTACGCCGACAGGAGGCGGAAACCTCTAGAGTTCCAAGTGGGCGACAGAGTGATGCTAAAAGTAGCACCGTGGAAAGGAACGGTGAGATTCGGAAAAAGAGGAAAACTAAGCCCAAGATACATTGGACCATTTGAGATAATGGCAAGAATTGGCCCAGTAGCATATAAGTTGAAACTACCCCCGGGATTGAGTCACATACACGACACCTTTCATGTGTCAAACTTGAAGAAGAGCATGGTAGACAAAACCCTGGAACTACCATTAAAAGAAGCAAGGATAAGCGACAAGCTGAACTTTGTGGAAGAACCTGTGGAGATCACGGATCGTTTGGTCAAACAACTCCGGCGGAGCCGCATACCCAAGGTTAAAGTTAGATGGAACTCCAAGCGAGGACCTGAATTTACTTGGGAACGTGAGATGAAATGAGAAAGAACTATCCGCACCTCTTCAAACCCACCCGTTCAGTCCCCAATCAGAGTTAAATTTCGGGACGAAATTTCCTAAACGGTGGGAGAATGTGACAACCGACCTCCAGGTTGTTACCCTAACCCTAGATTACTTGCATCATTATCCATGCTATGAGTACTAATAATTGAAACTATACAACCCTACTATGAAATTGGAATCAATTCTTGGTATTTGATGTGAATTATGATTTCATGTGATTTTTATCTTTGATTTTTAACCAATTTAGGTTTCTACCATTTTAAAAATTAGTGTTCCGGGAATGTCAACTAGTCACCCTTACAAAATTAAACTCAAGAGAAGACAATTAAAATGTGAGCATACACACTCACACTTGCATAAATTCGGCCATGCATGCATGGGTATGCATTAGACACCTCAAATCACCTTTCCACTAAATAATTCATAATACCCAATACTACAAAATTACACTACACAATATTAATTTACAATTAAAATTAAATTAAAACTCTCCCCACTACACTCCAAGATCGGCCGTCCCCTCCCTCACCACTCTCCTCTCCTCTTCACACCACCCCTCTCACCCACTAGCCTTTCATGCATGTCTCTCCATCTCTCTCCCTCTCTCTCCCTTTAATCGATCCACCAGCTGATTCCACACACACACATCTCTCAAACACTCTCAAAACTATTCTCTCTAAGCTTTGTGCAAGAAAAATTCGAAGACCACACAAAAATCCATTCGGCCAAGACCGAAACCACAAAGGAGCAGCCTTGTTGCAAGATTTGGTCACACAACCGTGTTGGTTCCACCTTTCCAGCCTTAGTTCGAGTTTCTTCATTCAAGTCCAAGGAGTTTCAAGCCATTCACGGCCATCAACACCCTCCAAACCGTGAGTTATTTCGAGTGTAAGCACAAGAGTCGGTTTTGTGACATTTCTCTTGTTTTCTTCATTTGACATCTAAGAACCGTGTATATCTTTGTTGTAGCAGAAACATCTCACCATCATCTCATTCTTAAGGAGTTACCAACGTTCTTGAAGGTAAACTTCATGTTTTGTTAGCCATTCTTGATGTGGAAACCGATTTCCACCATGAAAACCCTCATTTTGAGTGTTTTGACATCATCTAACTTGTGAAAGCTTAAACTCTTGTAAACCAAACTTGTAACCTGAATTTTTATGACTTAATGGACTCCAAAGAACCTGTTTTTAAAAGTTCCAAGTGGCTACATACTCAAACCCACGGTTGATACATGGATTTCACTTTGAAACCCCCTTTCTACATGTAACAACACCCTCTTGAGCATTTGTTTGAAAAATCCTTTTAAACAAGACCCATAACCTACTCATGAACGACTTAATGACACCTTAATAATCTGCTTATGAAGTTAAATGAAGTGTTGGTAACATTTAAACTCAAGTTATGATGGTTTACACTAGTGTAATTGTCGGTTATGACATTTTCTACATATTTGAAGCATATGGATGAATAGATCAACTAGGCAACATGTTGGGACTGAAATTTCAGTAGGTTTTAGTGAATATTTGAAGTGTTAGCAATGTTTAATCTCTGGAATAAAGGACATGATGTGATTTACCCTCTTTTAGTCACTTTCGGGACCCGAAAACATGGTAAAATGACTTAAAAATAGTAAGATTATGAATTTAACATTCTTAAAAAGTATTCCAGGCTCAAAAATGATAAATAAAGTATTCTAGAGTCAATGGATAAGTTAAGTGGTCAAAGACTCAAATAAATGGCATTTTAACTAAAAAACGGGTACAAACCGAGCATAGTTTATGAGAAAATCTATAAAAATAGAGTTCAAAACTAAGATGTATGAAAATCATGTGATTTCAGTAAGATAAGTGATAAAGGACCTAAGAGATTTAAAAACTCGGTCAAATGAGCTTAAAATGGTCAAACCCGGTCAAAACCGCGTATTAACGGGTCAAACGTGAAAACAAGATTTTGACTATAAAAAGCCAATTTACACAATTTAAGGACTTGGAAATTTATAAAGAAGTCTCTTAGAAAATACCTACTGGTCCAAAATTTAAATATTTGAAAACTCCAATTTATTATTAAAATTATCCGGCTTTTACCGCAACCGGGAGCGTTAAACGCGCAGTTTTCAAAATCGAAACCGTAGACCAAAGTTTTGAACCACTTACTCCATAATAATCATAATATGACTCAAACAATCTGATTTTGGACATAAATGACATAAAAGGCAAGAAACTAAACTTAAGGGTAGAAACTGTCAATTTTGAAACTTGAGGGACTAAACTGTAAAATTTTTCCAAACCTTATAATCGACTTCCAGGAAGCTAATAAACACTTGAACAATAAAATCTCTTAATATACCTAATCTAATGAAGTGAAAATCCCTAATTTTCTTGAAGACGCCTTGACTTGCCATAAAAGGAAACTTTTTATACAAACCTTCACTAAACCAAAGCCATACCCTATAGCTAAACTCTTGACACCATTGTTGCACTTGATATGAGTTTAGGGCAGTAGCTTATTGCTTAATATGTAATTGTTAGGGTGCTAGACTTGTGACACTTCCCGGCACATCAGGAAACTTTGATTTGGAAACCTAAGGTGAGTTCTAGTGATCCCCCTTTTTACTACTGTTTTGGGATGGAACATGCTCTACTTTTATGAACTATGATTGTGCTTTATTTGATGATACTATGTGGGATTGTAGGTACCTGCTAATTCTTATATCATGATCATTAATTCTTTCATGAACCGCTTGATTTATATTGATAGATCTATTTGGGGAATCCCCCACACACAGTGGCTTCCGTTCCAGGAAGGTTACCCCACTGAGATCCTGAGAGATCATTGTGGCATGTAACAAGTTTTGTTAAGATTATATGGTGAACCATCCGGGCAGGTAGGGTTCACTGGTTTGGGGCTCAGTTTCTTCCTTCGGGAATATCCGGTAAAACACAACTTTAGAAGAGGCTAACCGGGGACTGAGTGCAGGGTTGATTATGATTTTATTTCTCCCACGATGATAAACAATGATTATTTTTCTTTTAATCAAAGAAGGATTTATTAAGTCCTTTTGTTTTTGAACTTTAAGCACTTGAATTCACCAACTTTATAGTTGACACAATTTTCTTTTGAGCATGTTTCAGGTAATGTTTGAAGAAATCCTAGCTGTTTGAAGACCTAGACTTACCCCCGTGACATGGCATTGGCTTATTTCCTTGATGAAACATTTGAACAATTTATATTTTTGTGTTGAACAAGTACAATTTCATTTTTATGGTTGATTGTAAAACTTACTTTGGGGCCTGATGTGTATCTAGCCCCGTTACCTTTTTAAACTTTAATGCCATGTAATATTCTCTCCTTTGAGCTCTTATAATGGTTTGTTTCCGCTGCCATATGTTGTTGCTAGTCTGTGACGTCCCACCCTATCTGGGCCCGGGGTGTGACAAGGTGACAGATCTTTTGTACTTATAGGTTCATTATTGTCATTATAATCCGGCCCAAGAGTGGGTGGAATATAAGGACCCTCAGTTATTGAAACCCACAAGTCAGAAGCAGTGTTATTCACATGATTCCTAAACTTGATTTTCCAGGATTTAAAATCCGCTTTTGTTTCCAACTTTGGAGGTTGGTACAATGATCCACCAAAGTTACTCATGTTTAGTTAAAGTCTAAGAATTTAACTAATACATAGTTTTATTTAAGTAATGAACTAATTAGTGACAAAACTTAATTAATAATAATTAAGCGATTAAGGTCACAAATCAATCAATCCTTTTAATGATCATTAATATCAAATCAAGGATTTTCTTAATATATTTGTTCAATTGATTTGAACAATTGATGAATATCAATCAATAACAAAGATCTATGATTCAATTAATGTGAATATAGATCTAAGCTAACTGAGCAATGAAACAGTACTCGCTAAAAGATAGATCACTGTTTTATTGTAATAGTTAAATTCTAAGACAATTTTGCTTAAAAACAATAGATCTACTCAGAAAACTGATAAATGTAATGAAATAAGTAATCAATTAAACAATTCTAACACCGATAGATCAATCGATCTAAATCAATGAGCACTTGGCTCTAATGCCACCTGTGAATCCAAGGATCGCAATCAGGAATTAGCAGTGTTAGAAGGGAATTAAGTTAATGATTGCGAAATGAACATCAACCTTGTTTAATTGTTTAATAATTAAATATCAAATAGAATAAATGTTGATTATGAAGAACACAATGATACGAGCACAATAAATAAACAAACAAGATTTGATTTAAAATTATTTCATTAAAACTGATTAATGATTACAGATGAATAAAATATGAATGCTATGAACAATAATTGCTTTGAATGTGTTGATGTTTGGTGAAATATTAATGTGACGGCTGCTAGGGTTAGTGTTTGATTGATTGTGTGAATCGATGTGATGTTTTGTGTTTTCCGTCTGGTCGCTCGTGTGTTCTCTCTTGATGTGAAACCTTGGACTCATATTTATAGACAATTCTGTTTCAGTTAAGGAAACACCGGATCTGTTGGGATTTGAAATTGTCTTGTTGACTTGTTGACTTGTAACACTTGTATTATTTAAATACAAATGTTTGGACTTCGCAGCTGGATTATCTTCCGCAGGTGATTGCACATCCGCAGAGGTTTACTCTTCCACAAGAGTCTTCACTTGAACAATTTACTTGAATCCTTGAACTCCAGAGCTGGTTGCACATCCGTAGAAGATCTTTGGATGTTTGTTTTTGTAAGAAACATATCTACGGAAGAACAAAAATGTTCATCTGTAGATGTTTCTTACACTTAGTCAATTTCATAAATTGACCAAGCATAATGTTTTACCTGTCATCATACACATAAATCAACACACATATGGGTTAACCTATATACATAAAGAATACATCAAAATAATGAATTACAAATATTCATTACAAGTGTTGATTAAAGTTTTAAGCCTATACAAAAGGATCTAGACCGATTGTTCCTAGATCTAACATTCCGGATGATATGTGCCTTGAAAATCTATCTAGACCAGACTTCCTATTGGAAATGCACTTCAGATAGGTGTGACACAGGAATCTATACGGCTTGCATAATCTTCCTTTCTTGATCTCACCCTTATCAAAATCTCCATCATATCCCATCAAATAGAGGATCTTTTATATGTATTCATTCTCGAACACATCAGGATGACCTATCTCTATATCTTCCAAGTTGAGATTTCTCCTAATACACTATTCATTAATCCTTAAGTCTTCATTCCCAATATCTGCATGTATCACCTCATCTTCTCCTTCCTTTTCTATTCTAGCCGAGTTCCAGAAATCAACAATGTGTGAATGATGAATCACCGGCTCCGCTGATAGGGCATAAAACAACCTAGATCTTCTTAAATAGCGGATGATATCTCGACATCCTTTTGATACAGGGTCATCACCATTGAGAAAGGCACACACATTATGCTCTCTAGCAAACCAATTAGCCATTAGTTCATAAGAGTTAAGAAGATTAGGTTAGAACAAAGATATCAACTCTGAGGATACGAACAGTTTAAACAAAAGATAATGAATCAGTCAGTTCATTCTTGATGTTCATGATATGATTTACCTTGAAATTAAGATCTGAAATCAAATTTAAACTTTGTTTGATGTATAAGGTTCGAGTAAATTTGAAATCGGATGAGGGAGGGATGAGGTTTTGACTAACAGAATTCTAGGTCAAAAAGGCTCTGTAAAAGTGAATAATGAATACCAAGTCAAAAACATCATTTATACTCCCTCAGACACATTAATTTCATTAATTTAATGAAATGGGTCCCACTTTCCTTATTACTCTTCCGTGGAAGTTATTTATTCCGTAAATTTTAGTTCTTCCGTAGGACATCTGTGGATGCCTAACTTAAAAACTGAATTTTTATTGAAGTATAACTAGATTTTCCATAGGTTAGCAATCTATGGAAATAGATTATACTTTTAAAATATAAACTCATCCATAGGTTACCAATCTACGGATAGTCATATTTTACTTGATCAAGTTTCGCACTGTAGCTTCTGTTGATGCTAAAATGTAATGTTTGAAACTTCTTTGATTGTATAGTCCTTATCAAATGATAGAACCATTTATTGCTATTGGACCTTGTTGACTTTGTTTCCATGACAATTTATGCACAAAAAGAGTTATAAATTGAAAAACTTCATGTATCCTACAGCCAAGGTAGTGCTCAGGTTCCAACTCCTTCATATTCCTTATTGACATTTTATTTAACAATTCTGATGTTAAATTGTTTTCATGAATTATCTACTCCACTTAAATTTTTTATCAATGTTAAATGAAGGCATTTATCATAAATTTATGAGAAGAATATCATGAAAGACACATGACTGTCCAAACGTACGGAAAAAGAAATAAGAAAAAAAAAATTGAATTAAGTACTATACACTAGCATATATAAACATAGAATGGGATCATACTATAACCCAAACATCTTCCTGTTTGATTTGTTTGATGAGATGATACCTGATTCTAGTTTTGATTGCAAGTATGTTTGTCCACTTAAATTCAAACAAGAGTAATGTATCAACTAGGCATGCTGTTTATCATGTTTTCACGTTTATTAGTGAGTAACTGTTATGGGCTCCACATTCAAATCACTTAGAGTTTGTCCTCCCTTTGTGAGTCAAATCACCACTTTTTCACACTTACAAACTATGTACTTTAAGTTATAAGTTCTACCTTGAGATGTATTTGACATCTCATTAATGCATTGATGTAATAGCTCGGAAGTTAATATACAGTTGATCACATACGGTTCTTTAATTGAAGTAGGAGTAGGATGAAGGAGGAGTAGGAGCTAGCTTTAATTGAAGTAGGGGCGGAATCGAAGCGAATATTGTTTGCACAAAACATAGGGAATATGATTTGCAAAGATAGACATTATAAAGTGTTGGTACATAGTGTGCTTAGATGAGTGATTTGGTCACATCAGAATAAGACTCACTTGTTGTATCCTTAAAATGGAGTTTCCCACATATAGTCACTTTTGCATTATGTTGGGCATGCTCTTAGTGTAGTTATCACTGAAGATGAACCTACTCACATATCATTAACTTTGATAAGATTTTAATGATTTTAAGAACTCAGGAATTAAGCAAAGACATAATGTACTATCATTTCCAAAACATACGTTATGCTGAATCAAAAGACACAATAAGAAAGACAATATTTTTATTCTAAAAAGGATAGAAACTTCCAAAGGTAAATTGCTTTCGAAAGAAAATTGTTCTTTGAAAACATATAAGTACCTTAGTTAATTTTAAGCTTCGGAAGATATTTCAGAAATTTCTTCCGAAGGTAAATGTACTAAATTTGTTATTTGTTTTCTAAGACATAAGTTTCTTCCGAAGGTAATTAAAAATCTTTCGAAGGATCAATTTTTTTTATTTTTTATGTTTTTCTGAATGTTTTTGGGTGTTATATATTACTATTTACAAGGACAAACACATGCTTTTCTTTGTTCATAATGATTAGTCTAAGTTGATCATGCCCAGAGACTCAATTGGAAAATTAAATATAACTAAATCAAAGGCTTTAGTGAATAAATAAGCAAGCTGATTTGTTGTATCTACTTTGACTAACTTGATCAAACCTTTTTCTTAGCAATCTCTCAGAAAATGATATCTGATTTCAATATGCTTTGTTTTACTATGTTGCACTGGATTAGCAGTGATAAACATAGCAGCTGAATTGTCAATATAAATTGGAGTTTGAAGGAAATTATAACCATAATCAAGTAATTGGTTTTGCAACCAAAGGACTTGAGAGCAACCAGCTAAAGCAACTATGTACTCAGCCTCAACTATAGATACAGATACATTTGTTTGTATTTTGCACTGCCATGAAACAAGTCTTGGTATTGACACCCACCAGTTGTGGATTTTTTGTTATTGTTGCATTCTCCAAAGTCACTATCTAAATATGACTAGAGAGTAAAGTCACCATCCTTTGGATACCAAAGTCTAAGGGTTAGTTTTCCTTTGAAATATCTAATGATTCTCTTCACAACATTAAGATGAGACTCTTTTGTATCTGATTGGTACCTAGCTTAAATACACACAGCAAACATAATGTCAGGTCTACTGGCAGTTAAATACATAATAGATCCTATCATTGATCTATACAATCTTTGATCAACAGATTTTCCTATAGGATCAGGTACAATTTTGTCAATTGTTAAAGCAGGTGTTTTGCATGAAGATGTATCAGCAAGATTGTACTTCTTCAATATTTGATGTATATACTTCTCTTAATTGATGAAGATGGCAGTTGTTTTTTGATGAACTTGTAGACCAAGGAAGAGGGTTAATTCTCCCATTGAACTCATCTAAAACTTAGATTTCATTAACTCTTCAAAGCTTACACACAGTCTCTTGTTTGTTGATCCAAATATAATGTTAGAACAACTAGGAGGTCTTGATGTTCTTGTTTGAGAAAGAGAGTTTGATCAATAGTTCCCCTTTATCTCCATACTTGAGCAAAAAGATGATAATGTTTCATACCACTTTCTTGGTGCTTGATGAAGACCATACAAAGCTTTGTCAAGCTTGTATACCCTGTGTGGGTAATCATGATCTTCAAAAACTAGGAGGTTGAGCTACATAGACTTCTTCATCAATTTTCCCGTATAAGAAAGCACATTTGACATCCATTTGATAGACAGTGAACTTCTTATATGGTGCATAGGCTAGGAATACTCTTATGGCTTCAATTCTTGCAACTGGTACAAAAACTTCATCATAGCTATCCCTTCTTCTTGAGTATAGCCTTTTGCAATTAGCCTTGCTTTGTTTCTCACAATTATACCTTTATCATCTGGTTTATTATTGAAAAGCCACCTTGTGCCAATTGGATGTTGACCTTCAGGTAGATCAACTAGATTCCAGACTTTCTGCTTTCTGAATTGTTAAAGCTCTTCCTGCATTACTTCAATCCAGCTATTATCTTTTAGTGCGGCTGTGATGTTTGGTGGAACCACTTGTGAAAGAAAACAAGTGAAGAGACAGATGTTTACCGCTCCCCCTTGGCTTCTTATGGTTCTTTCATTAAGATC
The DNA here is from genome assembly GCA_025215565.1 of Flaveria ramosissima. Taxonomy (NCBI): domain Eukaryota; kingdom Viridiplantae; phylum Streptophyta; class Magnoliopsida; order Asterales; family Asteraceae; genus Flaveria; species Flaveria ramosissima. Next base: position 12,772,118 of record CM046041.1, read on the forward strand.
ACCTATGATGTTGTCTATTGGATGAGTCTTATGAATTCTTGTTGTTGAATAGACTCAACTGGAATAGATGATTCCAAGGTAGTCATATTTAGTGATGCAGATGGATCCAGCTGAAGTGATGAATTTATGAAGTAATCAAATTGATAATCATGTTGATCATTGGAAGTTAAGTGATTTTCTTCATGAGTTAGTACATCAGCTGCATTGTAAATGCCTTCCGCAGGAACTTCTACGGATGTATGTTATGCTTCCGCAGGAGTTACGGGAACTTCTACGGATGGTATTTGTTGAGTTGCTGACATTGACTCTATGGAATGCAATGGATCATCTCCAATGTTTTGAATATCTACTGATGTGGATGGAACATCTGCTGATGCAATATTCATATCTCCGGATGTACAACACTCATCTGCGGATGCAGAATTAGCAGCTGTTGATGAAGTGTTTTCATCTGAGGGTGTAGATCCATTAGGCTGGTCTTGTGCTGCATTATTGGTATTATTTGAAGTTCCTTGTTCCATGATACTTTAATTTTGTATTCTTGGAGGATCAGCAGATAATGACACTTCATTCATGTTTGGTGGAACAAATGGATATCATGTATTCGCAAATAACCAGAGTTAAATGAGTCTGTGAGTACATCTATATCAAACAACCATGATGATCCTTTCACAGATTTAGGAAATAAGGATTCATCAAATGACACATTAGGAGTTTCTTCCATAATGTTTTGTTGTGGAATGTAAATCCTATATGATTTAGATGTTGAACCATCATAGGCTTTTTTTGAAACTTTCCCAATTGTTCTTTTGTGTTTAAAACAGTTACATGACACCCAAAAGCTCTAAGATATCCTATGTAAGGTTTTCTTTTAAATAAAAGCTCATAAGGTGTTTTATTATGTTCTTTGACAATTAATGTCCTGTTTTGAACATTGCATGTTGTGTTCACTACTTCAGCCCAAAAGGTGATGGGCAATTGTGAATCAGCTAGCATTGTCCTTACTGCTTCAATGAGAGTTTTGTTTCTTCTCTCAGCAACTCCATTTTGTTATGGAGTTCTTGGTGCATTGAATTGCCTTGCAATGCCTTTATTCCTTCAAAAAGAGTGTAAGACAACATTGAAAAATTCAATCCCATTGTCACTCTTGAATATTTTAATTTTTAAATCAAGTTGATTTTCAATCTTGGTGACAAACTACATTAATGTTTATGATGTTTCACTCTTTTGTTTTAAGAAAAAGACCCATGTGAATCCAGTGAAATCATCTACAACTACCAAATAATATTGCCCTTTTCCAATGCTTATCAAATTGGTTAGACCAAAAAGATCCATGTGAAGCAATTTGAGTGGTGTAGTGTTTGTATTGATAATTTTGGATTTATGTTGACACTCTATGTTGTTTTAATTTATAACATAAAGGATAATGGTTTGAACAATAAAATTCTTTCTTTGGCAATCCAATGACTAGGTCATTTTTCACCCATTTATTCATGAACTTCATGTTGGAGTGAAAAAGCCTTCTATGCCACAACTGAGATTCATCTTTTGATGACTTAGATAGTAGGCATGTTTCACTGCTTGTGAGTGTTGTATTGTTCATATAAAAAACATATGTGTTTCCTTTTCTTGATGCTTTAAGAAGGATCCAATCTTCTGGAACTGAAAAACCTTGCTTAAGAGTGTAACAATTAGTGTTATCAAATAATGTTGTATAATTTTAATCAAAAATTTGAGACACACTTAGTAAATTATATCGTAGATTTTCATAATAGTTTACTTTCTCAAATTTGAGCACATCATTAGTTACCATTCCTTCACCAACAATTTACCTCCCTTCTTATCCCCACCAAATGCCAAATAAGAAGCATTTTTATGTTTGAAGTCATGGAGAAGAGAATAGTTTCTTGTCATATGTCTGGAACAACAACTGTCAACATACCGCTTGTTGTCAGCTCTCCATTATTGTTCCTGCACACAAAAAGAAATCTATTAGATTTAGGAACCCAAGTCTTAATGATCTTGGGTTTTCCAATAGAGTCTAAAATTGTAACATCCTCATGAATGAGTCTTGATTTTTCAGTATTAATTTTAGACTCAATTTATTCATTATGTGTTGGTTGTGGTGAGGATGATTCTGTTGAAGATGAGATTGTGGAGTTTTGTTCTTGTTTCTTAATCCCTTCTTCATTTACCTTTTCTTTTGTTATCTGCTGCTTTGATTTTGATGATGAACCTTGATGATTGAAAGTTTCACAATCCTTTGATTTTGACTGTGGTATATGTGTATCCTTTTCAAAATGATCAAAGAATTTATCATCATTTTCAATCTTATCTGTCAAATCCACCTTCTTGTGAGGTGTTTTGAGTTGCTTATGTGGTTTCTCTTTCTTCAGAGGTTTATCATCAGCAGATGTTTTCTTCTTTGGTTTTAGCAACTGATACTTTTGCTGCTTCATCTTTGCTTTTGAATCTTCTTGACTTTTACTGGATTGAGTGTTTGATTCATCCTCTTCATATTGTTGCTTCTTTGTGCTCTTTGTCTTGTTTTTGTTGTTGAAATAACATTCATGTGTGGAATGGTTATTTTTGTTACAAATTGCACAATGTTTGTTGAAGTAGCAGTCAAAAGTCTTGTGATTGTTCATATTGCAAATAGAGCAATAACTACTGAAGTAACAGTATTCAATGTTGTGATTTTTCATATCATACCATTTTCAATACATTTCCTCTGATTCTTTTTCAGAGTCAACCACTTTCTTCTTTTGATCTCTTTGTGCCTTCAATTCATTTTCAAACTTTGTAGTTGATGAATTCTTTTCCTTTCCTGACATAATGTCAAAGGATTCTTGTTTAGCATTTGCTGATTTCTGCTGCTTAGGATTCACCACTTGCTGGATTAATTTCTTATTGGTTGTTGGTTTTGCCTTTCGCAGATCTTCTACTGACTCAGTAGATTTGGTTTTCTGCAGATCTGCTACTGAAGAATGCTTATTCTTCTAAAGTTCTGCTGATAGTTTCTTCTTTCCTTTTTCTATGGAGGATGTGTGTACTTCCTCAGTAGATGTACACTTCTCAATCACTCCAGTTGAAGGTTTTTGTTGCTGATGAAGTTCTTGAAGACCTTCATTTAAGTGAGCTATTATCTTGCAAATAGTCTTCAACATGTTTCTTTGCTTAGGAGGATATGGTAGTTTGGTTTCTTCAAGGACTTTAGGAATGATTGGTTGAAATGACACATTCTTACCAATATTCAATTCATCCGTACATTCATCATCTTGTTCATCAGAATCATCCAAGTCATCACATTCATCAAAGTCAAATTCTGAGTTATTTTGTTTGACTTTATCTGATTCAGAAGACTCAGTTTCACTCACCTCAGATTCATTCTTATTAACTTGTTCATTACATTTTGATACAAACTTCGTGCATGGCACAAAATGTTTTGATAAGTTGTTTGTCATTGTTTCAGGTAAAGTTGTATATATCATTCAGAGGGGGTGCAACAATATTATATTCCAACCCATACCTATTCTTTGATTCAATATGAGAATTTAATAATTTCTCATATTGCTGAGATGAAAGTTGAAACTTCTGAAGTTTCCCTTCAGTTGATGCATGATCAGCCATGGATTTTGTTAAGGAAGTGGTCAGATGCTCAACTTGGGCTTTTAAACCATAATTTTCTAAAACAAGTTTATCTAAATCTTTATGATTAGAGTTAATTTTGATTTGATATAATTTATGTTCTCTTACATGAAATTCATTCAAAATCATTGTTTGTTTCACTTTATCAACCAGTTGTTGAGCATGGACTCTATATCTTTCAACTTTCTCAACACATACTGATGAACACAATCTATCTCTTACCTCTCTAGCCATTGGTTGAACTTTGTTCTCCATGTGGGCCATTAAAGCTTGATTCTCTTCCAAGACTTCCTTCTCATACATGCTCCAGTCACAGGTTCCATCTTGGAGAATGATCAGCCCAGTTTCTTTAGAGTTATTTGGTTTTGCTGATGCATTTGTGGCTGGTGGGGATGAGTTGGTTAGTTGGGGTTGTCTGAAAGATCTTTGAGATGTTGTTGGTTGATAAAATTGATATTGATGAGACTGATGTTGCTGATGTTCTCTCATGTCAGAAGTTGATTGTTGATTACATTCTTTTGAGAAGTGCCCATAGATATTGCATTTGAAACATCTTACTTTTGACTTATCAACACAACCTTTGATGTTTTACTTGCCGCAGCCAAATTTTTGTTTCTTCTCAGGTACTGTTTGGCTCTATAAGCAATCATTGCCATTTGCCATTGAAGATCCATCTCATCTACCACATCTGTATGTAGTTCTTCCAAATCTTGTTGACAGATGTTAGCAGGCGTTAAAGTGCTTCCCAGGTAAGCTTGAAAGCTTGAACTGAAAGCTGCAAAGGCTGCTTTTTGTTCTTCAGAGTCCAGAATCACAGTGATGGGCTCTACTTGGTTGTTGTTAGATGAAGACTTTGCTGATGATGTAGATGTATCTTTTCTTTCATCAGGTCTTCTCTTTTCTTTTCTTGATTTACTTTAATAAGATTTGTTAGAAGGTTTTGTAGCATAAAAACTCACTTCTTCCTCATCTTCACTCAAAGTACAAGAGTTGTCACTATTATTGTTAGAAATAAAAGCACTCCCAATACTTTTAGTTTTTTTAAAATGATAAGGTGTGCTTGTGTTCTCACACTCTTGTTTCTTGACTTTTCATCCATTTCAAGAGCTTCAACTTTAGCTACCAATGTATCTAAACTAGTAGCTTTGAGATCAATGGTGTTCTTGAACATGGACACGGTTTGCTTCCAACTTTCAGGCAAAGTATGGAGCATCTTTTTGTTTAATTCCTCACTTGTATACTTTAACTCCATGATGTTCATCTCGGTTACTAATTACATAAACCGATGGAGTTGTTGAGGAATTGATTCACCCTCAATATGATGAAATGTTTCATATTGTGAGCAAAGTGTGTCCTTCCTTATGCTTCTGATTTCATCACTCCCTTCACAGAGTGTATGAAGTATCTTCCACAAGGAATTTGCTGTCTTATAATTCTCACACCTGATTAATATATCTTCAGGTAAAGCCATACTAAGCAGACTGTATGTTATAATATCAACTTTAACCTTTTTTAACATCATCAGGTGAAAGATCTTTTGTACTTATGGGTTGGTTGTTTTCATTGTAATCCGGCCTAAGAGTGTGTGGAATGTAAGGACCTCCAGATATTGATACCCATAAGTCAGAAGCAGTGTAATTCACATGATTCCTGAACTTGATTTTCCAAGATTTAAAATCCGCTCTTGTTTCCAACTTTGAAGGTTGGTATGATGATCCACTGACAAAATTACTCATTTTAGTTAAAATATAAGAATTTAACTAAAACATAGTTTCTTTTGAGTAATGAACTAATTAATGATGAAAACTTAATTAATGAGTAATTAAGTGATTGATGTCACCAATCAGTCAATCCTTTTAATGATAATTAAGTATCAAATCAAGGATTTTTGTTAATATTTTTGTTCAATTAATTTTAACAATTGATGAATATCAATCAATAACACAGATCTATGATTCAATTAATATGAATATAGATCTATGTTAACCGAGCAATGAAACAATACTCGCTGAAAGACAGATCACTATTTTATTGATTTAAAATTAATTCACAAAAAAATATTTTTGCTCAAAGACAATAGATCTAATCAGAAGAACTGATAAAACTAATGTATAAGCAAGCAATTAAACAATTCTAACACCAATAGATCAATCGATCTAAATCAATGACCACTTGGCTCTGATACCACCTGTGAATCCAAGGATCACAATCAGATATTATCAATGTTAGATTGGAATCGTGTTAATGATTGTGGAATGATCATTAACCGTTGTTTAATTTATTATTTTTAAAAATCAATGACAATGAATATTAATGCTAAAGAACACAATGATATTAACACAATAAATAAAAGAACAAGATTGATTCAAAAGTATTTCATTAAAACTTGTTAATGATTACAGATGAATAAATAATGAATGCTATAAACAATGATTGCTTGAACGTGTTGAGGTTTATGATGTATTTATGTGATGGCGGCTAGGGTTTTGTGTTTGATTGTGTGAATTAATGTGATGGTTGGTAAGTTGTCATCTATTGCTCGTCCTACCGTCCTCTTTGATGTGAAACCTAGGACTCTTATTTATAGACACGCATGTTTCTGTTAAGGAAACATTGAATCTCTTGGAATTGGTGATTTACTTGTTGACTTGAATTACTTGTATCATTTAAGTATAAGTGTTTGGTTTTCCGCAGCAAGTTTGTCTTCCGCAAGAGTTCGCTTTCCGCAGGAGTCTTCACTTGATATCTTCATTGTACAAGTTGTTCATACGTGGGTCTTTGATCTCTCAACTCCCTTAGACTTTTCTGCATTGGTGTTCTTCCGTATGAAATCCTCGGATGCATTTCGAGTTATAAGAATGTCTACGGAAGAACAAATTTGTTCATCCGTTTATGTTTCTTACACTTAGTCAATTTCAGAAATTGACTAAGTCTAATGTTTGATCCTGCAATCATACATACAAATCAACACATATATGGGTTAACCTATATACATAATGCATACATCAAAATAATGAATTACAAATATTCATTACAATTGTTTATCAAGTTCTAAGCCTATACAAAATGATCTAGATCTATTGTTCCTAGATCTAACAATTTATATGCGATGATTGTCCAACTGTAAGCGTCCCGGGAACGGGGCCTTACAAGTTGGTATCAGAGCCAAAGTTTAAGTGAATTGGGTAAATATTTTCAAAAACCTAAACTTAAATTGAGAATGTTACAAAATGGAAGGATGTCAGTCCGAGTAGCTACGTGTCATTAGGTGTTTTCTTTGAAGTCAACTGGTGTTTTGTGAGCATGCTATGTGGTTTATATGCTTCCTAGTAGATTTAGATACTGATGTAGTCAGGATAGGAAATGCTTGGGGTATGAAGAGTAAAGTAAGTGGCTAATCACAACTGGCCACTGTAATTAGGGACTTACTATAGTTGACATAAACTGAGCTATTACCTTGAATGACCGTGTTGGTGTTTGAATCTTATAGTGTGTTTAGAGGATGGCTGGAGGAAGATCTTCTAAGGCTTCACGAGGTGGAGGTTGTGGTGGACGTGGTGCTGGACCGCATGTCACGAGAGGCAAGGCTAGGGCTGATGAGACGGCTCATGAAGAGCCCGAGACCCCTCATCCCGAGGATGGGGATGAGAGTGCTAACCTAAGGGCCTCAGTGAAGGAGGCTATTGTGGAGGAGGTTCACCAGGTCATGCAGACGATCCTGCCGTCTGTGGTGACCGAAGTGATTAAAACTGTAAGGGAAGGGGAGAGGATAGAAAGGAATAAGCCAGTAGGGGAGAGAGAGCAACAGGAGACTGAGACGGTTGTTTCTAGTGATGAGGAAGAGGCGGAAGAGGCTGTGCCAGAAACGACACACCGCTGTAATTATGGGGCATTCCAGAGATGCAAGCCCCCTACTTTTGATGGCAATGGCACTGCTGCTGCTGCTGCTCATCGGTGGGTGAGAGAGATGGATGTTGTACTTGATATCATCGAGTGTAGGGAAGATCAAAAGGTGACGTTTGCCACTCACTCATTCGTGGACTTAGCCTTGTGTTGGTGGGACAATATTGTCCAGGCTGAGGGCATCAGGGCTATCGGAAGGATGAAGTGGGCAGAGCTGAAGAAGTTGGTGATTAAGTAATTCTGTCCTCACAAGGAACTTAACAAGGTTGAGAGGGAGTTCCTGCAGCTGGAGGCGGGAACCATGACACAACAGCAGTATACCACCAAGTTCAATGAGATGGCAAGGTTGGTGCCAGATCAGGTGACGCCTGTGTCATGAAAGATTAAGAGGTATATTCAAGGCTTCCTGGCTGAAGATGTGCATTTACCTTCGGAATAAATTTATGTCTTCAAAACAAACAACTACTTAAGTTAATTTACCTTCGGAAATAATTCTCAAAATATCTTCTAAAGCTTAAACTACTCTTGAATACTTGTATGTTTTAAAGAACAAATTTCTTCCGAAAGCAATTATGTCTCGGAAGCTTTATTCTTCTTAGAATAAAATTTCTTAAGACTTAATCTCTTTTGAAGAAAATTTTCAAAACTCTTTGGAATATCTTCCCGAAGTCATTTTGGCTTCGGAAGCTTTTTATCAAAACTTCCGAAGTAAAATTACCTTCGGAAGATTTTAGACTTCCAAGAAAACTACTTTTTGGGCAAAAGAAAACTACTTCTTCAGAGGTGGGAGCGACATCCGGATTTCAAAGTTAATCTCTTTCGTTAACTTTGTCTCAGATCCATTTCATATATATACCCAATGGTTCCCCCTCTTTCACTCTCTTCTTGATTTGAACTATTCCCCAAAACCTAAATTCACCCACAAGCTCTCTAAAATGGCTAAACTCAACCATAGAAACAACCCAGATTTTTCCATACGACTCCACAGGCAACACAATCAGGTTGTTCTGTTGGACTTTGAGAAAGATCCAAGTTTCTTAGAGGTCTGTTGTTTCCTTTCTTTGTCAAACTATTTCACCTCCCTAACCATTGATCCTCCACTCTATGAGGATCATCTGTTAGAACATTGGAAGACCTGCCAAGATGTCATTATGGATGGGGAGAGTGTACTGTCTGCTAGAGTGCAGAGGAGGACAATCTTCATCACTCCAGCCATCATCAACACTCATCTTCAGCTGGATGATGAGGAAGGTGAATTGTCCTTTCCTAAAGAAGCTGTAAACCATTACTTTGAGCAGATGGGCTATGAAGGAGATTTCTCTGTAAACTACTCCATGTGGTCATCCACAGCTTGTGCAACAAGCATGGGGCTAGGACCAGATTCCTAAGGATCTCTCCTTCATAGTTCATGGAATGGTCCAAGGGGTCAAGTTTGGTACTCTCAATTTGTTTACACAAATTTACTTGCAAATTTGGACTCCTTAGAGTATTATATGTTTCCTAGATATATCAATACATTCTCAACTGTGAAGTAGGCTCACAGTTGAGGGAAACAGGTAATATTCTTATTGGGACAGATGAAGCCCAACATCTTTAAAATAATGAAGAAGCCAATTGTTGGCTTCTCTGGGGTAGAAATAGCCCTTGTCCCCAGTATGATAGAGCTCATTGCTCAAGGTGACAACCTAGTAACACAAGCTAGTGTTGAACCCACACCTTCTACTTCTCAACCACCTACACAGCCTAAAATACTCCTCACCTACCAAAGAAAATCCAAACAAACCCCTACATTAGCTATTCAGCTTGTGTAGGCCCCATATCATCACCCATACAGAAAGAGGTGGACACTAGAGCTCCCACTTCTCCTGAGGAGCAAACCACTCCCATCTCATCAATAATCAGTGCTGAGGTTCCTCATCTTCAGCCTGATGAGCTCATTAGCCCAGCAGCCTTAAGCCTTCATCTGAGTCTCAACACTCAAGTGAGCAACCTTCAGGGGAAAGTTATCATCCCTAGCCTCTAGATCTAAATCAACCCATTCCCAACCTTGATTTCTATGATGATGAAGACATGGGATTCAGTGAGTACCATGAGTCTCCTTACTCCTCCGCCACTCAAAGAGAGATGAGTGCTCCTGCCTCTCCCTTGTCTAGCCCACATCATTCACCCATCCCTGAGGTGGATCTCTCTGAACCTATTAACGAGGTCCATCTGGAAGAGGCTCTCACTTCTGCAAATGATTACATCATTAAGATCTCAACCATGGCACTTCATTTGAATTTATTAGTGAGCAGAGGAAATCCAACAGCCAAGAACATGATGTTGGAGGTGAGAGTGAAGACTTTGGTCTGATTCTCTTGTCCCCCAATGATTCTTCTGATGAAGATGAGGGGAACATGAGACTAAACGTGCAAATATTGTCAGAAACATGCTCCTATTTAGTAGTCATTTGAAATCATAGGTGACTACCTTACAAAATAGGGTCAATTATCTGTAACTTGAGATATCTTATTTTAAGGAAAAACTAGCAGAGAGACCTTTAAGAAGTGCTCATCCAGGAACACAAGAACCTGTGGATTTGATTGACCTAACTCCTAGCTCACCTATGCAAGAAGGTGATGCAACCAAAAAGGAGGAGAAAGTCATAGCAATCACAGAACCTAGGAGTTCTTCACAGAGTATGGACATTGAGGACTCACCATCCTCACTTGCAATTGTCCATACTCAGCAACTTCCTCAAGTTCACTTTGATATGGATTCACTAGACTAACTCATTCAGAGTTTCTTTATGGAAGGTATTCCAAAAGCTATGTCATCCCCACCCCAACGAACTTCAAACTACATAATTGGGTGGAGGTATGATGTTGATAGAAGAGCCTCCATACTTTAAAGAGTTCAAGGGCAATAAGAAGTCTTCATCTTTCAAACCCTGAATACTATGAAGGTCTTGACCTGGTCAACATGCCACTTGCCTATCCAAGCCAATCTAGGCAAGCTAACAGGCTGGCTCAAAGGATTCAAGACAGGATTATTGAAGATTTTAGCTCAAGAAGGAGACAAAGGCAATCAGGTAATGTCATTGGTCAACTGGATGTTGAGGCAGACCATGTGATTAGCTTTAGAGGGAAAGTGACTGAAGGCCCAGTGATAGAGCCTGAAAGCATTGTCACAACTATAACTACTTCAACATTCCATTCCCTTAGTGAAACACCTACTGGTGAAGGTGTATCACAGCCTCTCTCTGCCTAGAGCATGGAAGCTACTCCAAGCAATGAAGGCCAAAGCACTATCCACCCTGAGTCAGAAAGGTCTGTTGGTGACAAAGGGAAAAGGATACTAACTCCTGAAGAGATTGAGGAGGAGGAGAGAGAGAGGAAGAGGAAGCTAAGGGGAGAAAGGTTTACTATAGGGTCTTCAGTCTTCATGGTAGCTGCAATCAGGGCTGCCCCCCGACCAAATACTCAAAATAATGAGTTAAGGATAATCAGGATTACTTACTTACAGACCAAGAACTATGACATTGATGAAATCATTTCTCTCCCCTTAGAGGAATTAAATGAACTGGCAGACATAGAAATGTATAGAGAGAGGAAGGAAGCAGAGGATGCAAGGTTGCTCCTCCAAATTAAGAAAGACTTGTGCAAGAGACTGTGGCAACATAAGAACCTCAGGTAGATAAAGAAACAGACAGAAAAAACATGATAAACTACCTGAGTGCCACAGGACTCTGCCAGGCAGTTGCACTTCTTCCCTTGTCCTTTATATTGAGTTTGAGTATCTCAAACAACTTGAACTTCAAGTACTCAAAGAACAAAAGGCTACAAAAAGAAAGGAGGGAAACAATAGCCAAGTCAAGAGCCATCATCCAAAAGTGTCAAAAGAAGTCTGCTGATAGGCAGAAGATGATGAGCTTCTTGAAGCTATATGGATTCTCCGGAAGGAGACTTGGCCCAATGTCTCTATCCACCATGGATGAGCACATAAGGGTGATCAAGCATAAGATCAAAAGAGGAGAGCTCAATGACTTACACTCACCACCAAGTCAAGCCCCTCAAGAAGTGGAGGTTAAGGTTGAAAAATTTAAGACAACACAACCAGGACCTCTTGCTGAACCTCAGCAAGCTTCATCTTCTGATCCACAGTATGGTCAAACTCCCCCTCCTTCTGAACCAGTGAGGGAGGAAGACCCAACTGAGAAAGAAAAAACTGAACAACAAGGTGCTAAAGGCCAGTCTTCTCAGGTGAAGATTCCAAAGAGGAGGAAAAGAATGGCCTCTAAACCATAGTCAAAGAAGAAGAAAAGGTCAGAGTCATCCACCTCCAAGCCTCAGGATGAGTTAGAACATCCTGAAGAAGTGCAACAAGAGGAAGCTCAAACAACTGCTATTCAGGCAGCTCCTCTTGCTTCAGGAAGATCCATCTTGTCCTGGACCTACACTACTAATCCAGAAAGATGGCATGTAATCAAAGATCAAGGTGTTGAAGATGTCTACACATGGTAGGACATGTTCAACTTACCTCTGCATGATCTCTTTGAGATGAGAAGACTCTGTGAAAGTCTGAGTGATCCTAACCATCTAATGAAGAAGGGTATGGTCATCATCATGATGAGGACTGTAACATCTAAGGTCTTCAAATGTTTTGGTAGCATCAACCTAGGGGGAGTTTGTAAGGTTTCGTGTAAGGCTGATACAGCTAAAACATCCTAAGTCTCTCTTGCATGCATGCACTGAAGTACAAAGTATAAATGCTTCGGAAGTTTTACACCATGCATCAGAATTATTTTAAGTGTAAAATCTTCCGAAGCCAAAAGTGAAGTCTTCCTAATCTTCAAATACAAAGTCTTCTGAAGCCAAGTAGTAAAGACTGATTTCTTCCAAAGACTTCTAACACATGCTTTATCTGATGTACTTTTCCATAAAGCTGGACCACTTTCCGTTGCAACTGTGTTTAGTCACCAACTTACATAAGTTGGTGAAAAGGTCCATGCTATTGGTAACTGTACATTGAGTTCTTGAGTTTTTTACTTTCTATTTTATGTACTTTTATCCTTTTTGTAATATATTAGGATGTGAGCTATGGCATGTCATAGTCACTGGTCAAAAGGCAATCTGTCTTTTTGACTCTACATTTGATTTTGTTGTTTTCTATATCAAATGTTTCCAGCTTGCCTTCTAAGTATGGCCGACTGTAGGATGTAGTAGTATCTCAGGTCATTGTATCTTTTCTCATGCTTTGTAACACTTGTAAAGAACTTGGAAGTAATATACAACATTCTTTAAAACCAATACTTGTGTTTTTTGTTCTTGTTCTGTCTTATACTTGCTTGTGTTCTTAGTATCAAACTATAATTGTTCCCAGTTCCCTATTTGATCTGTTAAGTGTTCTAAACACTCTCCTCCTTGTGTGTTATTTTGTAAGTGACCATCCCTCAAACGGTCGTGAAGATCACGAAAACTATCCATGCGAGTACTATTGTTTTTTAATGTTTTTGTATAACTAGTTCCTCTTTCATCAGAAATAGGGTGTTCAACAACAATTCCTATAGACATGCAATAATCATTAAAAGCATTTAATGTAAATTCACCTGCATTATCAAGTCTCACTCTTTTAACTGTATAATCAGGGAAATGTGCTCGTATATTAATAATTTGAGTAAGAAATTTAGCAAATGCTACATTACGAGTTGATAATAAACAAACATGAGACCATCTGCTTGATATCTATGAAAACTATAAAGTATCTAAATGGTACACATGGTGGATGGATTGGTCCACATATATCATCTTGAATTCTTTCAATAAACATAGGTAATTCCTTTTCAACTTTTAATAGTGAAGTTCTAGTAATTAGCTTTCTAAGAGAGCAATATGTACACAAAGGTATTTTGTTTGATTGTAAAATCTTTTGATCTTTCAATGGATGTCCTTGTGTACTTTCAATTATCTTTATCATTGTATATCCCGAACGGCCTAATTTATCATGGCATAACTTGAATATCTCAAGATCACAAAAGTTCTCTTTAACTGTCTAATCTATCAGTTATCCTTTTCATCATTGTAGATCCCGAATGGCCTAATCTATATGTGCTTGTGGCATATTAATATGTGTGTAATACTAACCAGAATGAAGCATTGGTAGTTTTTCTGATATGTAATTTTTGCTCATGATATAAACATATTATTCATTTTCAATGGTCATTGACCGAGTATCATATTCATTATGATATATGTTTTTGAAACTTAATAAGTTTCTCGTTGATCTTGGGGAAAATAAGGCATTTTCTATTAAAAGATTTGTAGCATTTGGTAATACTGATATAACTTTTTCAACTCCTTCTATCAAGTTTGTAGGACCTGATATTGTATCAATGGTTCCTTTTGTTGGTTTCATTTAATAAAAATATTTCCTAGATCTAACTATAATATGTGTAGGTCCATAATCTGCTATACACATATCTCCCTCACTTGTTTGGCCTTGTGCTCCAGTGAGAGTCATTTTTATATATCTTCAAATATAAGGAAAAATAATAAGTGTATAATGAGTTTTTTTAGCAAGAACTTCATTCATATAGTTAACACAATATATGAAAAAATATTAAACATAATTAAATGCACTTAAAATAAGTATAAGGTTTCATGTAAGGCTGATGCAAGTAAAACATCCTAAGTCTCTCCTGCATGCATGCACTAAAGTACAGAGTAGAAATGCTTCGAAAGTTTTACACCATGCATCATAATTATTCTAAGTGTAAAATCTTCCGAAGCCAAGACCAACACCTTCCAAAGCCAAAAGTGAAGTCTTCCGAAGCTTCAAAGACAAAGTCTTCCAAAGCCAAGAAGTGAAGACTGATTTCTTTCGAAGACTTCTAACACATGCTTTATCTGATGTACATTGAGGTCTTGAGTCCTACACTTTCTACTTTGTGTACGTTTATCCTTTTTGTAATATATTAGGATGTGAGCTATGGCATGTCATAGTCACTAGTCAAAAGGCAATCTGCCTTTTGACTCTACATTTTATTTTGTTGTTGTGTAGATCAAATGTTTCCAGCTGGCCTTCTAAGTATGGATGACTGTAGGATGTAGTGTAAAGTATCCCAGGTCCTTGTATCTTTTCTCATGCTTTGTAATACTTGTAAAGAACTTGAGAGCAATATATAGCATTCTTGAAAACCAATACTTGTGTTGTTTGTTCTTAAACTGTCTCATACTTGCTTGTGTTCTTAGTATCAAACTATAATTGTTCCCAGTTCCCTATTGGATCTATTAAGTGTTCTAAACACTCTCCTCATTGTGTGTTGTGTTGTAAGTGACCATCCCTCAAACGGTAATGTAGATATCGAAAACTATCCATGCGAGAACTATTGTTTTTTAATGTTTTTGTATAAGGTTTCGAGAATACTTTAATGCACAAATCTATAAGCACCCAATTTTGATTGAAATAAGAATAAATTTTATCCACTTGGTCGTGTTACCTTGATTTAACTTCCTTTTCATCAATCACTTGGTCGTGTGTTGGGGTGACATTGGTCAGAAAGAGTTAGGGAACATTGAAGTGATCGAGGCTACAACTGAGAAAGTGGAGAAGATCCAGGCCTTTATGAAGACATCAAAGGATGGGCAAAAGTCGTATGCTGATAAGAGACGTAGACCGATTGAATTCGAGGTGGGCGATAAGGTTATGCTGAAGGTCTCACCTTCGAAGGGTATCATTCGGTATAGAAAGCGGGGCAAGTTGAGCCCGAGGTACATAGGGCCTTCCAGAATCATTGCTCGAGTAGGAGAGGTGGCCTCTAGGTTGGACCTGCCCGATGAGTTAAGTGGAATTCATCCAACGGTCCATGTATCTCATCTGAGAAAGTGATTAGCTAATGAAGATATGGTTGTACCATTGGAGAACATTGAAGTAGATGAATGACCTAGTTACGTAGAGCAACCAGTGGCAATCATTGACCAAAAAGAGAAGGGGTTACAGAATAAAGTGGTTCCCTTGGTGCGAGTACAGTGGAAGCATAGAAAGGGATCCGACTCTACGTGGGAGACTGAAGAAGAGATGAGACAACATTACCCACAAGTATTCAAGGAATAACATGTTTCGGGAACGAAACCTATATAAGGGGGTGGACTTGTAACACCCGAAAATTTAAAAGAACAAGAAAAGAGAATAAAAAGGAAGAAAATCAATAAAACCCAAGACAAGGGGCTAAAAGTGTACAAAGGACAAAACTTTATTATATCTTGTACAAAAGTGGGCATGGCCGCCCACTCTCTTGTACCATCAATTTTTCATACGGTTTGTAGAGAGATAAGAAGCTGAATTCTTCGGGTTTTAGAGAGAAGAAGAAGAATCCGGATTTAAGGTTAGTTTTTGATGTTTTGGGGTGTTCTTGGCTGATTTTCAGCCTCGATTACGTGCTTATGTGTTTGTGTGTGTTCGGTGTGTGTGTTTTGGTGTGTTTAGGTGCTTGAACTCATAAGCTCTCGGGTTTGAAGAAGTCTTACTCGAAGGATTGCAAAAGGTGAGTTCTATATGTTGGGTTTGTTGGACCATAATCATAGTAGTTTAACGATTTAGACAAGAAAAACGCAGCGGAAACTTACCTTAATTTAATGATTTATAAACTGAAATATTGAAGCCATTTTATGTCAACAACAAACCCAAGATTATAAGGATCATATATATGTGAAATAACTAGCAAACAAGTAAATAATAACACCATAAACAACCATGGAACTACCTTCCAAAGCTGCCCAAAACGTTGGATGAAACACCTTCCAAAAGGGCTGCCCAAAACGTTTGATGTGGAGAAGGAGATGAAGTCTTGAAGGACCAAAACACCAAAGAAGATGTCCTCAAGCTTGTATACCCACAAGCCTCGAGCAAAACACTTGGTTGCTAGGATTTTGACACCAAGAAACGCAAGATTTAAGCTGCAGAAACCCCTTTTTCAGCCTAGTGTTTTCTTCTTGGATGAGAGAAAAGATGAATCTTGCATGTATGAGAGAGAGTGTCAAAGATAGAGTATGGAACTAGTGAATGTACTCTTATGTTTCCAAGTAAGAAAAGGCCAAGAGAACCCACTTGGGGCAGCCGAAATTTTCTTTTAAAATGGGTTTTCCTCCCATTTTTGATACTTAATTAACATTCACTAGTTATAATATGAGTTATATAATTAAACCTTTTAATTATATAACTTATACATACTTTCATTATTTAATGTTACTTAACCAACTTAAATAACATTACAAATAATGTCCATGAACAAA
Source organism: Flaveria ramosissima (assembly GCA_025215565.1). Classification (NCBI taxonomy): domain Eukaryota; kingdom Viridiplantae; phylum Streptophyta; class Magnoliopsida; order Asterales; family Asteraceae; genus Flaveria; species Flaveria ramosissima. The sequence goes on from CM046041.1 coordinate 12,788,938, forward strand.
ATATCCTTATAAGTTGTTCTATCTCACATACAAATTATTTAGAAAACCCATTTTCCAAATTGGTGTAAGTATTTAATTGCATGATCATATCATCAATTAAATATAAATTGGTGTTTGCTAAGCTTGTTATTGGGTATGACCCGACTTGGATCATAACGTACTAACCACATCAATGTTCTATGTGTCTTGGGCATAAAATCCAACAATCTCCCACTTGCACAAGATTCATAGAAGATTGATGCAAGCAGTAAATACCGCCTAACAACGGTTTACAACCCTTAATACGCATGATTAAAAGCCATTCAATAACATCATCACCTTCAAGTATCCAAGTTGAAATGATTTAGGTGAATCAATCATTAATCCTTTTGTTACAGATGTCATGTTAAATCCATGGACACAGAATGATCATTCCTTGTTGATTTAACTTAATCAGGCCTTAGACATCTTGCTCTCAACGAATAAGAGGAACAAATTCCATCTTGACTACATATGTTTCTCACAATCACCTCGTGTCACATCTGAACATAGCCTTATGTACTGTCCATTATTTCAGAGCAGTGAAGAACTAGCTCAAGGTATAACACTATGGTGAATATCAAAACCCAATATGTATCTCAGGTCGAAGGATACCAAATGATATTCGCATTTACTCAAATTTACTTATGATCAATCTAGAAGATTCCATGTAGTAAAATTAAGATGCTGGTCAGTCCAATATTTGTATCCCACAAATATCTATGAACATTGGTAGCAACCAATTGCTCTATATTCATACCTTATGAATATCCACCAATCCATGTTCATAATAGTCTTACGTTCATATATGTTCCCACAAATATGACCGACTACGGACATTTACAATAATAAACATATTCATGGATATATACATGCTAAAAGGAACACAATCTCAGAATATCACAAATATATGAAGAGTTAAACGTTACATTGTTCCAAACTTTTAAATACTAAACAGATCAATTCCAATCACTAAAAAATCAAAGTCCTAAGGCACAAGTATGACTTTCATGCTTTGCCCTTTCAAGGAGCTTCGTGAGTGGATCCACAATGTTTTGATCGGTGTGAACTTTACGAATACATATATTTCCCTTTTCAACTTCATCCCTTATGTAGTTGAATCTCCGCTCAATATGTCTAGTCTTTTGATGTGCACGAGGTTTCTTGATTTGAGCAATCGCACCCTTGTTATCACAAAAGATTTCTAGGGGGTCTTGAATGGTAGGGACGACCCCTAGATCAGCGATAAATTTCTTTATCCATCCAGCTTCCTGAGCTGCTAATGAGGCGGCTATGTATTCGGATTCTATAGTGGACAACGCTACCACGTCTTGTTTTGAACTCTTCCATGACACTGCCCCTCCATTCATAATGAAGACATACCCCGATTGTGATCGAGAATCATCTCGATCAGTTTGGAAGCTCGCATCCGTGTAACCCTTTACAACGAGTTCCTCTTCACCAGACCCGTATATTAGAAACATATCCTTAGTCCTCCTAAGGTATTTCAATATACTTTTAACAGCCATCCAATGGCTATTACCTGGATTTTGTTGATATCTACTTGTCATGCTTAACGCGCATGACACGTCCGGTCTAGTGCATATCATCGCATACATGATGGATCCTATAGCAGACGCATATGGGATGTCCTTCATTCGATCTTGCTCATCCTTTGAGCTTGGACATTGAGATGTACTCAATATTGTCCCTCTTTGCATACTTTGATTTAAACCTATTAACTGCCTCGATCTATCCCTATAGATCTTTATTCCCAGAATATAAGCGACTTCACCAAGATCTTTTATGGAAAAATAACTTCCAAGCCAGGTTTAACACCTTCCATGGTTGGAATATCATTTCCAAAAAGTAGTATGTCATCAACATACAATACTAGAAATGTAATTATGCTCCCACTAGCCTTCTTATATACACAAGCCTCGTCAGCGTTCTTGATGAAACCAAATTTCTTGATTTCTTCATCAAAACGTTGATTCCAACTTCTTGATGCTTGTTTCAATCCATAGATTGACCTCTTTAACTTGCATACTTTATTAGGATGTTGTGGATCGACAAAACCATCAGGCTGAACCATATGGACAGTCTCTTCGAGATGTCCATTAAGAAAAGCGGTTTTGACATCCATTTGCCAAATCTCATAGTCATAATATGCGGCTATGGCAAACAATATCCTAATTGACTTTAGCATTGCCACAGGTGAGAAGGTTTCATCATAATCAACCCCTTGAGTTTGAGTGAAACCTTTTGCTACAAGTCTTGCTTTGTAAGTATCCAAGTTTCCATGCATATTAGTTTTCTTCTTAAAAACCCACTTGCATCCAACCGGTTTGGAGTTAAGTAGAGGGTCAACCAATTCCCAAACTTGGTTGTCATACATGGATTGCATCTCTACATTCATGGCTTCCAGCCATTTGTCACAATCCGAATTGGACATTGCACCATGGTATGTAGCTGGCTCATCAGAGTCAACCACATAGCATCCATTCATGAAAAATCCATATCTTTCAGGTGGAATGCTAACTCTACCAGATTTGCGAACGTTTTGTGTGTATTGATCAACCACTTGATCAACATCAACAACCTCTTGTTGATTGCTAGTGTCAACCAAACGTGTATCGGTTTGTGAATCTTGATCCTCATCAAATTCCACTGTTCTATGTGTTATTCCATCCACAATGAACTTAGCTTCCAAGAACTCTGCCTTTCATGCAATAAATACTTATTGCTCTGTTGGATCAAAGAAGTAGTATCCTATACAGTCTTTGTGATATCCAACAAATATACACTTAGTGGATCGACTTTCCAACTTGTTTTGGGTGTTTAGCTTAACATAAGCTTCACAACCCCATACCTTTAAATATGATAGAGATGGAACTCTTCCATGACATATTTCAAAAGGTGTCGAATTCACTTCCTTGGTTCGGGCCATATTCAAAATACGAGCCGCGGAGAGCAATGCGAAACCCAAAAGGATAGAGGTAATGAGCTTATAGCTATTATAGATTGAACCATATCCAATAGGGTTCGATTTCTCCTTTCAGACACACCATTATGTTGTGGTGTTCCAGGTGGAGTAAGTTGTGAGACAATCCCACAACTTCTTAAATGATACTGAAAAGCCTCACTGAGGTATTCACCTCCTCTATCCGAACGAAGAACTTTGATTGTTTTATTGAGTTGATTTTCTACCTCATTATTGAAGATTTTGAACATTTCAAAATCTTCATGTTTATGTGCCATCAAGTACACATAACCATAGTGACTATAATCGTCGGTAAAGGTAATGAAGTATCTTTCACCATTTCTTGTCATTGTCTTAAAAGGTCCACATACATCCGAATGTATGATTCCCAATAAGTCTTTTGCCCTCTTGTTAGTACCACTAAAGGGCGACTTGGTCATCTTGCCTTGTAAACAAGATTCACACTTATCAAATGAAACATTTTCATTTGTTTTCAAAAGACCATTCTTTTGAAGTGTTTGAATTCGAATCTTGTTTATGTGACCAAGACGACAATACCAAAGATATGAATCACTTAAACCCATTTTAAGTTTCTTGGTGCTTGATTGGTATAATGAGTTATTATAGGATGAATCATCATGAACCAATTCATAGATACCATTAAAAGGCATTTCCTTAAAATAAAACACATCATCCATACAAACAGAAATACCATTGTTTACAAACTTTAATTCATAACCACACTGTTTTAAAAGGGAAACAAAATTATGTTCCTAGTCAAACTAGGAGCATACAAAATGTTCTTGAGAACAACTTCCAAACCATTTGAAAGTTTCAAAATATAGTCTCCTTGGGCTTCGACATCAACTTTTGCTCCGTTGCCGATGTAGAGACTTGTGTCTCCCTTCTTGAAGTGTTTATTTCTTTTGAACCCCTGCAACAAATTGCAAATATGAGATCCACATCCGTATCCAATACCCATGTGTTGGAAGAAATAACATTTAAACCAATATGAATCATGAAGGTTGTACCTGAGGTTTGCCCAGCATCCCTCTTGTTTCTCAACTCTTTGAGATAGGTGGGACAATTCCTTTTCCAATAACCTATCTCACCACACTCAAAGCATGGATCGTTCTCCGTTAACTTAGGCTTCTTAAGCTTAGGCTTAGGAGGTTCCGCTTTAGCCTTCCCTTTCCCTTTACCTTTGATGTACCCCTTTCCTTTGGCACCATTAGCCTTGGGTTTGGGGAAGGACCTTTTCTTATTGCCTCCCTCATTGATCAAGAGAACAGGTAGAACCTTTCTACCCATCCTTGCCTTGGCGGTTTTGAGCATTGCGTGAAGCTCACCAATGCTCTTGTCCCACACGTTCATATTATAATTCATTATGAACGTCTCAAACCTTTTGGTTAGGCCATTAAGGATTAAATCCATGGCCAGCTCCTTTGAGACGGGACAATTAAGCCTCTCGAGGTGATCAACGTGGCTTTTCATCTTAAGAACATAAGATGATACCGATTGGGTTTTTTCCATGCGACATTCATGAAGCGCTCGAACCGTTTCAAAGCGCTCTACCCTAGCTTGTTGAAGGAACATTTCCTTCAACTGGGTAATCATGTCATATGCCCCATGATGCTCAAAGTCCTTTTGGAGTTCAGGTATCATGGTTCCCAACATGAGGCAAGAAACCTGCATGGAATCGTCTGTGTATTTAAGCCAATCGTTATAGGCCTCAACATCCTCGGGATCGGGTTGGTCAGGGATGGGATCGTCAAGGACATAGGCCTTTTTCTCTTGATTGAGAACAATTCTCAAGTTTCGAAACCAGTCCATAAAGTTATTATGGTTAAGACGATCCCTTTCTAAGATGGTTCTCAATGATAGGGTAGGGGCGTTCGGGGTGGTAGCATTGTTGTTTGCGGCCATTTTAACAAAATTACAAAGTTCATATTAGTATTTCTGAAAAATTATATTTTAATTATTAATACCCTTTTAGTGTCTCATAGACAATTAATAATTAAAATCTAGAATCCAACGTTACATTTAAATTATGGTTAGGTGACCTTTATCCCATTATTTAAATTAACAAGGTAGTCAACATTTAACAATTGCAACCTATTGCAACTTCTAGCTTTATGGGATCGGTTAAACATCTTATGTTCAGTCGGCATGTAAAATCCCATCAACACCATTGTATGCCATGCTTCGGTGACCCTATGCACATGGTTTCCAATTCAAGTCGTCCTACTTACACACACGTGTGAGTTTACACATACAAGTGGTTAGGTGACCTTTATCCCACAAGTAGTTCTCAAGTGATTCGAGTGTCGTGTAAAAGGATGGTGTTAAACTTGTTCCAAAAGGGATTTTAGTTTTCATTAATTCTAGTTTTATGAAAACTCTATGTACCTTGTATTTGCATGCTTTCACATACATGGTACCCTATGGTTCCTATTAATAAAACCTCTTTTATTTGAAATCATTAATCCTTTTAATAACTTTATTAACATACTAATGATTAAGAACCATGAAAATTCAGCTTGTTATGATCATTTATTAAGATTGTTAAGCATATTCACATATCAAGCAATCAACATAAAATGAATAATCAAACAAGCATATAAGCAACAACCACATGGGCATAACCATAGCCACTATGTTGACAACACTTGTTTGCCATCACAAGTGTTGTTATTTGGTCTTTCCTAAGGGTTGAACACAACACAAAAGATGAGATCTCCAAAGACCCCCACTTGAACTTGCATCCAAATGCTTCAAGTCCTTCTCTTTGTGTCTTCCTTTTGTGCTTCCAACTTGTGCATCTTCTTTTACAAAATTTATATCCTAATACAAATTTTCTAATAAAAGAAAACACACTTAATCTATCTATTACATCACAAATGAATGAATAAATAAATTACATCCAAATACAAGAACAAAGGAATAATTATTACAACCCATAAAAAATGAATACAAGCAAAATAAATCATCCATCCAAAACAAAACCATCACAAGGTCAAAGCAGGGTTATGCACCAATATGTGTTAGGACCTGGTATTTGAACGAAATACCGAGTGATTAGCGTGTAAACCAGATCAAATAGTGCGGAATCCTATTTGATTGGCGATCCAATCAGTGAGAACACACGAAGAATCAATAAAGAATTAAATCTAACGTTAGAAATCGATTGGGAATCGATCTAATGTGTTCTGTGAACTTGGAGCACGAATTGGGAGGCTTCTGGACGGCTAGGGTACGTCTGGAGTCGAAATAGAATGAATGCTTACGTTTTTCCACGAATTGGGTTGTATTTATAGGTTAGTATTATTCATTCGTGCGACTGGACCATAAGTATGGTTCAGTCGTGCGATTGAACCATGCGGTTGATTCATCCGCACGACATGAGTGTTCAGTCGTGCGACTGAGCCAATCTTATGTGTCAATCATACGACTGATCCAGTCTCCTGGTTCAGTCATGCGACTGAGTCAATCGTATGAAGTCATTTATGCGTGTGGTCCATTCGCATGGGCCATTCGCATGAGAACTTCATTATGTTAAGTTTGAATGTATTAATTAATATAACATTATGTGTAACCATTCAAACAATCACAAACCTAATTAACCAATTCAATATCGACTCATTAATGAAATATTAGACATTACAAATCACAAACAATCAATATCATTTCATTAATCATTTCAAATTACATCAGAATCAGATAAACAAGATCTATTACATTTCATATCATGATCTAGGGACATACATGTATCAACAAACTCCCCCTTGGACCTAGATCTCTCTAATGTCTTGTTTTCTGCATCACCTCCTCATATTTCTTGTACTTGTCCTCTTTTGTGACTCCCGCGTGAATCTCAAACGCGAAGCAGAGTCGTATGACTTCTGGAACTGGAGGGCTTGTACAATATCCTGCGTATCATTGAACAGTGGCCACTTGTATAGCGTATAGACATCATTAGCTGACAGGTTCGTAAGCCACATTGGGTCGAATACCCTGATAGTATCAATTTGGCCCTCTTTGTTTAGGACTATGACCGCTTCTGCTGTTCTCCAATCGTAGTACCACCACTTAAAGTGTGGAGTGAAGTCCTGTGGCATTTCCCTGAGTGGGATTCTTGACATTGTGCGCGGAGGACTCCACTTCAACACTATCTTCTGCTTTCTAGTAATGGCATCAACCTCAGACCTTCTAATATACCTTGTAGGCTGTTGGGGTCTGAAGTTAACCCACCTGGTGTGGTACTCCTTCCTTAGGGCAGCCTCAAACCAGCCTGACATCTTCCTCCTCGGGTAGCATACAAAAGCTTTAGTTTGGCCAGCTGGTTGAGCTCAAAACCTGGTAGAGTCTTCAGATCATGTGGGAATCTGAAGTACTCTATGCCCTTTTCCCTCTTAACTGCATATACGTTAAGATCCTCAAAATACGCCCACGCTATGATCCTGCCAGACACTTTATGATGTTTTTGACTCTGTAGAGTTTGTTGGTGTAGGCATCCTGTTTCGGTGCAGCGCGTTGGGCTCTAACTTCTTCAAAACACGCAGCCCACTCAGCCTTTCGGATATCGACATCATCATTTGAGGCTTGGGCCGTTTCCTCTACTTTCTCTGACTCTTGCTCCATCTTGTCTAACACCTCAAAGGTATCGCTGACAAGGGATTCACCCAGATTGGGGACCACATTTCCCTCATTGTCAGCATACTGAGGGTAGTGCTCGGCAGTGACATCTTCAATCTCCATTTCATCAACATCGTTGAGCTCTTCGTCACTAGTCGAGTCGCATGTTGGAGCATCCTTCACTATCTCATCTGGATTGAGCTTGAAGATCTCTGCGAGTTGCTTGTTTGATAGGTCGTGAATTATTTCCCCTTCTTCAGGGGTATAACTCACCGACCTCCTTACGATCCCTTGCAGATCAAGAATCATTGTTAGCTGAGTCTTGACCTGCTGAAGGGGAATAACATCAAACTCATCCCTTTGGTAATTTGGATCTGTTTGATTTCAACATTCAACACATCAACCAATGGTAATTAATCAAAACAGAAATGTATTAAACTTAATATAAACATTGAATACATAGGTTTAAATACATGATTCAAATACAAAAGTAATTAAATACATAAACATCTAATCTTTACTTTTGTCCTGGATCATCGGCTCGCCACTTGGTGGAGCAGAGGAGGAAGCTGGTTGGTCTTGTCTGTTCTTGGACCTCCTCTCTTGACCTTGAGCAGAGGCCGATGCAGCTGCATCCCCTCCCTCTGCATCATCATCATCATCCTTCTCCTATGTCCTTTCTTCTTCAGTTCCCTCATCCTCCTCCGTCTCATCCTCATCATCCTCATCATCATCTTCATCATCATCATCACCATCATCTCCGTCTCCCTCTTTGATCTTCAAGGGCTCTTCTTTAGATCCCTTTAGCTTTAACATGATCGTCTTCTTCGCCTCCTCCAACTCCTCTATCTCTTGTTTGATGTGACACTATGTGCTTGGAGTTGGGCTATCTCATGGCTCTGAGCAGCCATCTGTTGGGCCTGCTCCTCTTTCACTTGAGCCTGCTCTGCAATCTGGTGAGACTGTGCACCTGTATGGTCAGCAAGCTGGCGGATCTGAGCAGACTTCTCCTCGTCTGCAGCTAATAAGCGCATCACCATCCTGTTGAGCGCAGAAAGCCGCTCCTCTACCCCAATTGGAGGTAGAGGTGATCCATAAGTATGAGTGGGATGGGCTGAGGGTCCAGCTTGGTGGGTAGTGGTGGTGGTGGTGGCTGTAGTAGAGATGGGTCTGTGAAATGGTGGAGGTGATGTGGGAGTGAAAGATATGGTGGTAGATGGAATCTGTACAGTGGTGGGAGGTGTGGTGGTGGCTGTGGTAGCTGTGGTGGCTGTGGTGGCTGTGGTGGTTGTGGTGGTGGATGGTGTGGCTGTGGAAGTGGTAGTGGTGGTGGTAGCGGTAGTGGCTGTGGTGGTAAAGAAGGTCAAACGTCGCTTCTTCTTCTTTTGCCCGTGGGGCTGAGCCATCCTTTTCCTCCTCGTTCCCGTCGAGGTGGATGCTCCCCCTACAACCCTGCTAGCTGACTCCAGTGCATAACTCGGATCAGTAGCTGTAACTTCTGAGTCTCTTGGGCGTTCACCAACCGCCCTTAGCCCATACTCTGTGGGAACAACCTTGCTTCCCACAGTACGTGTCAAGGGCTCCTCGTCTGACTCCTCTTCCTCCTCACCAGGAACAAAGTCCTGATGGAAACCAGCAGACTCGGCTATGTCTCCAGCTGGGGCAGACACTGGAGGTATAACATCAGAAACTGTGCCTCTCGGTGGAGTAGGCATATCATCCCCAGCGTCCCCACTGTCGTCATCATCGGAATCATGCTCTGGGAGCAATAACCTCTCGTCATCAGAATCACTATCATCATGACGCCATTTGCGTCTCCCCGGTGCCACATAACTCTCGTTGGCCAAATGGCCGATCAACCTCTTAACCTGTGGCTTCACCTGCTTGCCCCTATACACCCTCATACGACCCAAGGTCGTGTCATCCATAATCTCCAGTGCCACAGCATCATGGCTCTCCTTGGGAAGTAGAGGCAGCTTCTCGTTGAAGATCAGCTGAAGAAACCTGGGGTACATACAAAATCCTTCCTTCCCCTTTGCCTCCAGGTTCTCCACCAAATAAGAGAAGATCATACTCGAAAAGCTGAAAGGGTGGTTCAGCACCAGTGCCACGTAGGCATTCTGAATCTGGTCTGATAGGTCATCGAACCCACCCCTCCTGGAAGCAATACACTTCAGGATCACATGCGCCAAGTACTTGTACTGGGGGCATAGGTTGCTCTTGTTGAGCACACCTGAGTTTATGTCCCCAGCGTACTTGATCCTGAGAAAGCAGCCTCTCACAGTCAGTGGATGTAATCTGGTGGGGTGATCCGTATCATGTCCAAACTCAAGAACTCTCTGGATATCAGCAGCTGTAACCTCAATATCATAACCCAGAATGGAGCTCCGTATACTGTACGGCTTACGAGAGCGATCAACTGAGGCATTCTCCCAGAATGCCTGGTGTAATGACCTGTAAGGCGTGCACGGTGTAGATATGGCCTTATGTATCCGAGAACGTCTAAGGAAAGCTATAATCTCTGTAAACTCGGCCCCGTTTCGAGTAGTATGATCCAAGTGAGCACATATGTTGTGCTTTGGATTAATGGACCATCTATCAGCCATTTTCCTGAAACACAAGACACAGAACTATTAGTACATAATACATCAAAATTCAGTTCTAAGTGTAATGTGTAAATTCATTATGATTCATTCGTGCGAATGAATCATGCGACTGAAGTCAGTCGGTTGTCCTTTCATGCGACTGAGCTCATTCGGGTGAATGAGACATGCGACTGAGTTCAATCAGCTGACTGAGTCTGCGATTGGTTCAGTTGGCCGACTGAGCTCATTCGCATGGTTCATTCGGCCGATTGACCCAATTGCAAGATTCAATCGTGCGATTGGAGTTCATCCGGACGACCAGTCGCCTGTCTCACTGTTCAGTCGCCTGTGATTCGAATCTTGATCAAAACAAGTGATTTAACATGGGTTACCGGTTCAATAGACTCGCCATGTAATTACTAATAACCTATTAAACTTAATTTTAACATTTTGCTTAGTTTAGGTAGGTTATTAGGTCAATTTTCAGTCCGTTTCTTGTGTTCATTCGAACATCACGAAATTAGGGTTCCATCTTTCAGATTTCTGTGAGATTTCACTGCCATCTACCTGTATAAACGTCAACGAAAGTCAGTGAATCAACAACAAGATGAAAACAGGATCTACAGAGATTTTGGCAGAGTAACGGTACAGAGTGCGATTTGGGAGAGATTGGGGGTGATGAGTGAAATAAGATCGACTGTGGCCCTTTAAATACTGAATCTGAGTTCAATCGGCCGACGGGGCTCATTCGCTCAGTTCATTCGGGCGACTGAGGCTCAATCATGCGATTGGCCCAGTCAGTCGCATTCAGTTGGAAGAATCCAAGACCAACAAGGCTTGGGTTTCCAATATAATTTAATCATCTCATCTTATGTGCAGGGACATCCATATGACAAGAATAACAATGTTTGGATTGTGGATAGTGGATGTCCAGGCATATGACAGGAAACAGATCTCTCCTTCAACAATTCCAACATTTTGATGGAGGTCCTATCCAATTTGGAGGTGAGGCCGGAGGATATATTTCTGGCAGAGGAAGTATATCCAATGGAAAATTAAAAGTTGACAAAGTTCACTTTGTCAAACAGCTTGAACGCAACCTGTTAAGTGTTTCTTAGTTTTGTGATCAAAAGAATCACATGCTCTTCACAGAATATGAGTGCATTATCCTCAATCTCGAGATGACAATTCCTAAGGAATTGATGCTTCTTAGATCTCCCAGGTAAGGGGATATGTACAAGCTTGATATGAACAATGCTTCCCTAGTGGGTGAAGCGTCATGATTTCTTTCCAAAGATGATGGTGATGAGCCAACACTGTGGCATAAACGAATGTGTCATGTAAATTTTAAGACAATGAATGAATTGGCTAAAAATAACTTGGTACATGGTTTGCCTAAAAAGGAATTTTTCTGCAAAGATAACTATGTTGCATGCCTGAAAGGGAAGCAACACAGGACATCTCATAAATCCAAAGTTGTTAACTCCATCACCACTCCATTACACTTATTGCCCATGGATCTATTTGGTCCCATAAGTATAAAGAGCATTAGAAGGAAATCATACTACCTTGTGTTTGTTGATGATTTTACAAGATTTACATGGGTATTCTTTTTAAGAACTAAGGATGAACTGCTGAAACTTTAAAATCTTTTATTCTTAAAATAGAAAATCAATTTGATCACAAGGTAAAAATAATTAGAAGTTATCAAGGGACGGAGTTTTAGAACCATGTTCTTCACTCATTTTGTAATTCAAAAGGGATTGCCAGACAATATAGTGCTCCTAGAACTCCTCAACAAAATGGTGTTGCTGAGAGGAGGAATAAGACACTTATTGATGCTGCTCGGACCATGTTAGCTGATTCAAAGCTGCCTCTAACATTCTGGGCAGAGGCAGTCAGCACTACATGCTATGTGCAGAACAGGGTTCTTGTAGTTAAGCCACATGGAAAAACCCCTTATGAGCTATGGAACAAGAGGCCACTGTTCATTAGCTTCCTAAGGTCCTTTGGCAGCAGGTGTACCATACTTAACACAAAAGACAATTTGGCAAAATTTGCTGAAAAGTCGAATGATGCTATCTTTGTTGGATATTCCTCTAATTCTAAAGCTTGTAGAGTTTATAACATCAAAAATCAACAATTGAGGAATCTTTCAACATTGTAGTTAATGAGAACAATTTGAGGAATCTTTCCAAACTATTCTAAACCATCTTTTGAGAATGTTTCAGCTGGAACAGGTGCCCAAAGTGATTCTGATGAAGACCAAATGTTTGAGCTTCCCAGGCCTATTCCAAGTTCTCCAAGACCTACAACAAATCAAGCTCCCACTATTGGCAGATTTGACAGTATGACTATCTCAAGGGATAGTGGAGCTTTAACCAGTGATTCACCTGTTGACCCTTAAACATCATTAGGTGACACTGCACAACACCAAGCTGATGGAAGTAGAATCTTGAAGGAACAGGCAACTGTTAATGCTGCTTCACAGCCAACAAATGATGATGATGTTTCTCATTCATTCAATCAGTCCTTATTGAATAAGTTCGAAACAGCAGCTGGACCAAGTGTTCAAGCTCCTGAGCAAAATATGTCCAATCTGGATCTATCTTTGCAATTGGAGGTAATTCCTAGACTTAGGATTCACAACACTCATCCAGCTGAGAACATCATAGGGGAAGTCTCTAAAGGTGTGAGAACAAGAGGAGAAACTCATAATAAGAATGTCTTCTTGTACTCATGCTTTTTATCCCAGATGGAACCTAAGAAGGTAGAAGATGCCTTGAAAGAGAGTAGCTTGGTTGAATCAATGCAAGAGGAGCTGCTTCAATTCAAGAGACAAAAGGTTTGGAACTATGTCCGCTACCATCTGGTCAAGAACTTATAGGCACAAAATGGGTTTTCATAAACAAGAGAGATGATAGAGGCTTGATCATCAAGAACAAGGCAAGAATAGTGATTCAAGGATACACTCAAGAGGAGGGAATCGATTATACTGATGTCTTTGCATCTGTTGCAAGACTTAAGGCAGTTAGAATCTTCCTTGCTTATGCTGCATCCAGGAATTTCACTGTCTACCAGCTTGATGTCAAGTGTGCCTTTCTATACGGGGATATAGATAGGGAAGTCTATGTGTGCTAGCCTCCAGGATTTGAAGACCCACAACACCCCAACTATGTGTGCAAATTGGATAAAGCTCTATATGGGCTGCACCAAGCACCTAGGTTGTGGTATGAGACATTGTCTCAGTTTCTCCTGAAGAATGGTTACACTAGAGGTACCATTGATAAGACTCTGTTCAAAAGGAAGTCTGGAAAGGACATCTTGCTTGTTCAAGTCTATGTTGATGACATTATATTTGGTTCCTCAAATGACCAAATATGTAAAGACTTTGAGAGCATTATGAAGAAGAAGTTTGAGATGAGTTCCATGGGAAAAATGGACTTTTTCCTTGGAATTCAGGTGAAGCCAATGAAGGAAGGGTTTTTCATCAATCAATCTAAGTATGTTAATGACATCTTAGAAAGATTTGGCATGAAAGACTTTAAGCCAGCAAAAACACCTATACCTAGAAATCATAATCTTTGTCCTGACTCTGAGGGGGAGGATACTGATCAACATCAGTATAAGGAAATTATTGGTTCCCTGATGTATCTCACAGCACGTAGACCTGATATCATGTTTGTAACTTGCATTTGTGCAAGATATCAGGCTGCTCCAAAGGTATCACATCTAGTTGCTGCCAAGAGAATCCTTAGATACCTCAAAGGAGCACCTAAATTAGGTCTCTGTTATCCAAGGAACATCAATTTCAATCTCTATGGCTACTCTGACAGTGACTATGGTGGCTGCAATATCAACAAGAAATCAACATCAAGTGGATGTCAATTTCTTGGTGGAAGGATCATCTCATTGCAATGTAAGATGCAATCATGTGTCTCAACATCAACTGCTAAAGCTGAATACATTGCTGCTGCTAGTTGATGTGCTCAGCTCTGTGGATTCAAAACCAGATGATAGACTACAGATACAATTTCAAGAGCACTCCTATCCATAAAGACAACAATAGTGCTATCTCCATTACTGAGAATCCAGTGAAGCACTCCAACACAAAGCACATTGATATCAGGTATCATTTCATTAGAGATATTCATGAGAAAAATCTTATTAAACTAATCAAAGTTGACTCAAATGAACAATATGCTGACTTGTTCACCAAAGCTTTTGATGAACAAAGATTCAAGTATCTCATTACAGCTATTGGGATGATAAACATTGATTACTCTATCTCATTTGAAAACATTTTTAATGTGTAAAGTCTTGTGTCCAAAACAATCTAAGCCATGTTACAAAAAGGTCCTTCTATGAAATTTTCACTAAGTATAAATATTTCTGAAGAGGAATTAACCCTCAGAAGATGCTTTTACATATCTTCCGAAGCAATATTCCTCCAAGGATAATTTTCTTCTCGGAAGAGTTTTTAGTCTCGGAAGAAGCAGTTGATTGCATATCAGATCTACTTTCGAAGGTTATAAAACTCTCCATTTGAAAAGCAATTTTTACCCTCGGAAGTAAGAACTTTACCTTTGGAAGTAAAATTGCCTTCGGAAGAAGATTACCTTCAGAAATGCTTTATGCTCAAATGAAAGACTTTACTGTGTAACGAAAATCTTTTGGGCCCCACTTTGTAAAGAGTAAAGATTTTGTTAATGATGTCAGATTATTTAAATGGACTAAACCTTACCGCCCATGTCACATCATCCACTGAAACATCTTGTCACCTTATCCAAACCCCTAAACCGCCATTTCACCCATTTAAATAACCCCGACTAATCACTTTCATCTTTTTACCAAATTTACTGCCCTAAAACGTTTCTTCATCCACAATTCACCCAATTCCGAACTCATTTTCTTTGCAACTTTCTCAATGGCACTTAACCTTTAGCACAACCAAGACGCACTCCTTGATTCTTCAAGGGATGCTGACTTCTCTGATATCATTTTCTTTCTTACCCAATCGTCTTATTACACCCTATGACTGTTAACCCTACCGTTTACTCAAATCACATGGCTGAATTTTAGGCCAATGGTCAGATTGAAACCCTAAATGGGGTTCGGGTAATAAGGTCGAGCATTTGTGGCCAGGAGTTGGTCATTTCCGAATAACTCATCAGGGATCATCTGGAGCTTCATGATGAGGGCGCTCCTACAGAGTTTCCCAAGATAGATTTGGACAACACCTATATCCAAATGGGATATAGTGGAGATGTAAGCAGGTCTACAGTCTACAAGTTTAGCTTCTCTTACAACTGGAAGTTCCTGCTACATGTTGTTCTCCATTTCTTGTCAAACAAATCTGAAGGATGGGATCAAATCCCATATGAACTAGGGTGCCTAGTTCATGGATTGGTGAGAAGCACCCGCTTTAATTATTCAAGGTTTGTGGTGACTAATCTTATGGGGAACCTCCAGCGAGACATATTCTTCATGTATCTCAGGTTCCTTCAGCACATAATCAATTGTGAGTTGGACCAGAGTCAGGTTGTTTGTCCCCGCTAAAAAAAGAGCGATTGAGAATCTCGAGAACCTTTCTGAACGTCTGTCTTCGCGGGGCGGCTGCTCTGACTGTCCCTCAAATGAGGTCAATCATCTTCAAGATTTTGAAGAGAGTGTCCACCAATTTCACCGAAAGACATACTGCACTTCTTCCAGGTATGACTGAGATGGCTCCTGGTGACATCCTTGTTAACCCCACAGGTGATAAACCCACACCAGCAACTACCCTCACAATGCCAAATTTACCTTCTCACCCCATCACTATCACATACCAAAGACGCCCCAAACGAACCCTTGTTCAATCTTCTCTGATTGAAGAAGCTCCTCCTATTCAATCCAAAAAGACTAGAGTGGAACAATGGGCTCCCATTCAGTCTGAGGTCTCACCATCCTTCACAATTGACCTCAATATCGGTACTGAGTCTCCTCAGTCTCAAACCCATGAGCCCAAAACCCAAGCTGTAAACCTCAGGATGAGTCTTAATACTCCCCTGAGCAGCCAAAAAGGGACAGCCCCACCATAGGCTCAATGCCATTAGACATTGACCAAGGTCATGGGTCGTTAGGCTTAACCTCTATATCCTTTACTGACCTATTAATAGGAACTGCTGAGGAGATTATGTCTCTTTGTTAGGACCGTTTTCGTACGGAGTACTAACGGATTTTGTGTGAGACCAGATCACATAGCGTGGAATTCTATTTGCTTGGCAATCTAATCAGTGAGAACGACAACCTGATCGATCTAACGATGAAACAAACGTTAAGAATTGATTAGAAATCGATTAGGAACGAATTTGAAGTTGGATATGCTGTTTAGGACGCTCTGGACGGCTAGGGTTTAATTATCTTCGAAGTCTATCTATTTCCACGAATTATGTGGTATTTATAGGTTTCTTGTGTTCATTCGTACGACTGAACCATTAGCATGGTTTAGTCGTGCGACTGACTCACGCGGTTGATTCATACGCACGACTGAAGGTTCAGTTGTGCGACTGAGTCAATCTTATATCTCAGTCGCACAACTGAACCAGTCGCATGAATGAATCATACTTATGAACCAGTCGCACAACTGAACCAGGAGACTGGATCACTCATATGACTGAGATATAAGATTGACTCAGTCGCACAACTGAACCTTCAGTCGTGCGTATGAATCAACCGCGTGAGTCAGTCGCACAACATATCATATTTCATTATGTAGTTACATTATACATGTGTAAGAAATGAAAGACTTTTACATTAAGAACATAAACTAGGAACATGATGTATCAACAAACTCCCCCTTGGACCTCGTTTATTCTATTGTCTAACATGCTTTTCTCCAAGTTCTTCTTTCTTTCTTTTGCTGTTGCTCTCGTGGCATGCAATTGCTCTAATATTGACACCAAATCAGGCTCCAGTTCCAATTTTTTTTCAACTTGCTTCCTCTGTTCTTGGTCTTCAGCTCTTGCCAAACGAATACACCACACAGTCTTCATTCGGTTCCTTAGAAGATACTTTATCAGGCTAAATTTATCAAACTGCAGATGCACCAGGAGCTTAGTTTCAACTTCATGGTCATCACCTTCTTCTAGGATCTTTAGTACTTCTTCAGCAAGCTTTTAGCTCTGTTGTGGATCAATCTGCTGTTTATAAGCTTGAGAGATCTTCCTTTGAAGCCAATACGCTTAGCCTATCTACTAACCTTCTTCACATGCTCTTGAAATTTCTTGTACTTCTCTTCTCTGGTGACTCCTGCATGTATCTCGAATGCAAAGCAGAGTCGTATGACATGTTGGAACTGTAGAGCTTGTACAATATCTTGCCTGTCATAGAACAGTGGCCACTTGTATAAAGTGTAGACATCTTCAGCAGACAAGTTGGTAAGCCACATTGGGTCAAATACCTTGATTGTCTCTATCTTTCCTTCTCTGTTTAGAACTATGACCGCTTCCCATGTCCTCCAGTCATAATACCACCATTTGAAATGTGGAGTGAAGTCCTGAGGCATCTCCCGTGAAGAAATCCTAGACATTGTGCATAGGGGACTCCACTTCAACACCACCTTAGGTCTTCCAGATATAGGATTAACTTTAGTCTTACGAATGAACCGCTTAGGTTGTTGAGGCCTGAAGTTGACCCATCTGGTGTGGTATTCCTTCTTCAGCGCTGTCTCAAACCATCCCGACATCTTCCTCGGGTTGGCATACAAAAGATTTAAGCATGCCAATCGGTTGAGCTCAAAACCAGGAAGTGTCTTCAGATCATGTGGATATCTGAAGTATTCGATTCCTTTCTCCCTTTTAACAGCATAGACTTCTAAATCTTCAAAATATGCCCATGCTATAATCTTTCCTGACACTTTCTAATGTCTCTTGACTCTGTAAATTTTGGTGTAGGCATTTTGCTTTGGAGGTGCGCGTTGGGCTTTCATTTCAGAAAAACAAGCTGTCCATTTAGCTTTCTTAATATCAACATTTTCATCTGAATCTTGGGCTTTACTTTCATACTTCTCTTTTTCTTTCTCAATCTCCTCTAGCTTATCAAAGGTATCACTGCTAAAAGTTTCACCCAAGTTGGGGATAACGTTGCCCTCAGGGTCAGTGTACTCAGGATAGTGGTCAGTTGTGAAATCTTCAATCTCTATTTCATCCACATCCTGTAGCTCCTCATCACTTAAGTGTAACACCCGGAAATTTATATTGAAGCCGACGAAAGAAGAAAAAGAAATAAAGTCCGAAGTTGAGGGACCAAACCCGCTAACGAGAGAAACTTCGATGCACGGGAGTATAAAAGGGAGGAGACACTCCCTTTCTCCCCATTTTGCAGCCAAGAGAGGAGAAGAGAAGAGAAGGAGAAAAGAGGAGAAAAGTTGGTTCGGGTGGATTCGAGCGTGGAATTCGACGTGGAGCGAGTCAAATCGAAGCTCTACTCGACGGGATCGCTAAGGTGAGTTCTAGGACCCCTCTTTTACATGTTTTAAACTGATTTTGGTGCTGGAACACGTCCAAAAACCTATTTTTCGAGTTTTTGGGTGAAGACCCGTTTTGATGCATGTATGTATGTGTATGATGCGTTAGAGGCTTGATTTCTTGCTTGGTTATGCTTGAATGAGGTCATGGTATGTTTCCCTAACCTTTAGAAGGGTTTACTTGAGCTTAAAAGAGGTTTGGAAGGGGTTGGAGGTCGAAAACCCGCGGCTGCAGTCGAGCTAACTGCACTCTGCACCAGCTAGGGCTAGGCGACCGACTGGAGGGCGACTTTGGGGCATTCGGCAGAATGAAGTGCCATGAGGTCCATGTGGCACGTTGCCATGCGACTGAGGCCCAGATACACCGCGGCGGCTGCAGTCGAGCTAACTGCACTCTGCACCAGCTAGGGCTAGGCGACCGACTGGAGGGCGACTGGAGGCCATTCGGCCGAATGAAGTGCCATTGAGGTCCATGTGCACGTTTGCCATGCGACTGAGGCCCATACACATGATGGTCATGCGACTGAAGTTCATGTGCTTGGGAGTCATGCAATTGAGAGACCATGCGACTGAGGTCCATTCGCACGAAGGTTATGCGACTGAAGTCCATGCGCCTGGAGGCCATGCGACTGAGGTTCATTCGCTGAAGAGTATGCGACTGAGGCCCTTACGCCTGAAGTCATGCGACTGAAGGCCATATGCATGAAAGTTATGCGACTAAGAGTCCAAACGCATAGATGTCCATTCGCCCATAGTCCATTCGCATAGGGTCCATTCGCATGGATGCCCACTCGCCTAAGTGTTCAGAGATGATGGCCGAGATGAAATTCCTCGATGATGTGATGGGAATGGACGGTATAAGGTGACGCAGTATGATGAGATTATGATGATGATGTTGATGGAGATGATAATGATATGTATGATGTTATGTGTTACGTTAGGCATGGCGGTGCATTTGTTGCATCGTATGTATGATGTGCGTGATGTGATTCATGATTGATGCATATGATAATGGTGCTGTATGTTTATGTTTATGTTATGTTCCTTAGTTTGTATGATTAGTTTGTATGATTATCTTTCTATGGCTTTGCGTTGTATGTTAATGAATGAAATGAAAGTATTATGTAACGTAAAGTGGAAGATAAAGAAAAGAGGAACGTAATGAATGACTGCATGCATTAATGAATGAATGAATCGTTTGAGGTATGTAAGTGAAGTGAAGTGAAGTGCACGGCTCTAACGCCTTAAGCTCAACCGTGAGAGGTTCAGCTATCCTATAGTGTGCACGCAAGGGTTCCAGTCTCCGTGACTGACCTTCGATGATGTACCCATTTCGATGGGGGTGATGTACCCATGTTGATGGGGGTGATGTACCCATGTTGATGGGGGTGATGTACCCACTTCGGTGGGGGTGTAGTACCCATAATGTTGGGGGTGTAATGTATGATGGTTACCCGGGTTACGCATAACTCCGGGGGTGTAGCATAAAGCCATGCATATGTATGAGGTGAGCAACCCTGTCGTTGCAAAAGACTCGAGTAACGTGCTATCGTGATGTTGCCTTGGGGTGAGCAACCTTGTTGTTGCAAAAGACTCGGATAGCTCGCTATCATTAAGATGGGTAATGAGGTGAGCAACCCTAAGGGTGCAAAAGACTCGGATAGCGTGCAATCATTGAGATTGCTAATGAGGTGAGCGACTTTGTGTTGCAACGGCCTCGGATGGAGTTCAATCCTTGTGATTGACTCATGTGAGATCTTTGTCGCGTATCCCGATGTCGTGTCAGTCTTCGGACATGAGTCGGGGACTTGTGAGCAGGTCCCGGCACAACATCAGCTTTCGAGCATGAGTTGGGGATATTGCATGAGACAAGATTTGAGTAACGAAGGGTAATGAGCAAGAGATGAATGAAAGAATGCATGTATGAAATGAACGTTAATGAAATATCCTAATAATGTACGAAATGGGATCCTTGTCATTCGACCTCAGCAATCGTGGCTGTGTGCCATGAAGAGGGTAAAGCCTGACAGGATCTAGAAAGAAGTGAAAGATAATGATGAATGTAACGAACGAAATGACGAAGATAATAATGATATTATCTGCATGTACGTATGATGTGTGAACGCATGTATGTACCGAATGTTTTTATTAAAGAAAGCAAAGAACGGTTTTATGAAAGAAAAGTAAGTTTTATTATAAAACTAGAACTCACTCAGCAACGCTGACTTTGATGTGTTTCCAGTTGGCAGGTATGTTGCTGAGGATGGCACAGGGCGGCTACTCAGCGTATTTTGGATGGCATCTTTATGTTAATGCTTTTGTAATAAATGTAACATGATATTGTTAAAGGAACGGTTGTACTAAGGTGCAAAAGTATTTTGATGGAATGAAATTATGTTTCTAATGTTTCCGCTGCAACTATTTAAGAAAGGAAAAATGTGATTACATGTTTTGAGTGCGATGAATGGCCAACTGTAGGCGTCCCGGGAACGGGGCCTTACAAGTTGGTATCAGAGCCAAAGTTTAAGTGAATTGGGTAAATATTTTCAAAAACCTAATCTTAAACTGAGAATGGGACGAAAAGGGAATGGGATGCCAATCTGAGTAGCTGCGTGCCATCAGGTATGTTTTTGTAAAGTTAACCGGTGTTACGTGCGCATGTTATATGGTTTATGTGTTGCTGGTAGATTTAGATACTGATGTAGTCAGGACAGGTAATGCTCGGAGTATGAAGAGTAAAGTAAGTGGCTAATCACAACTGGCCACTGTAATTAGGGACTTACAATACTTGACAGAAACTGAGATGTTACTTGAATGACCGTGTTAGTGTTTGAATCTTTTAGTGTGTTTAGAGAATGACTGGTGGAAGATCTTCGAAAGCTTCTCGTGGTGGAGGTGGTGGTAGAAGTGGTGTTGAACCACAGATCACAAGAGGAAGGTCAAGGGCCGAAAGTGTAGTTCATGAAGAACCTGTGACCCCTCATCCGGAGGGCGGTGATGAGAATGCTAATCAGAGAGCCTTGATGAGAGAGGCGGTTGTGGAAGAAGTGCATCAGGTCTTGCAGACAATCCTACCGTCTGTGGTGATCGAAGTGATAAAGACTGTTAGAGAGAGGAGAGAGAGAAGGGAAAGGGGAAGACCTTCGGGCCAAAGGAGACGACCCGAGACTGAAACGGTTCTCTCTATGACGAAGAAGAGGAAGAAGAAGAAGAAGAGCCTGCACTGGAGGCGGCACGAGGCTGTAACTATGGGGCGTTTTAACGATGCAAGCCCTACTTTTGATGGTAATGGCACTGCTGCTGCTGCTCATCGGTGGGTGAGGGAGATGGAAGCTGTTCTAAATATCAACGAGTGCCGAGAGGATCAGAAAGTAAAGTTTGCTACCCACTCTTTCGTGGACTCAGCTTTGTGCTGGTGGGACAACATAGTCCAAGTTGAGGGTAGTCGGGCCATCGGGAGGATGAGATGGTCAGAATTGAAAAGGCTGGTGATTGAGGAATTCTGTCCTCACCGTGAGATGGATAAAGTTGAAAGAGAGTTCCTGCAGCTGGAGGCGGGAACAATGACGCATCAGCAATACACCACCAAGTTCAACGAAATGGCACGATTAGTGCCGGATCAGGTGACACCCCTCTCACGAAAGATCAAGAGGTACATTCCATGGCCTGCTAGCGGATATTCGTAGGCACATGATCGCTGCCCGACCAAGCACATTTAGGTCGGCGGATTTGATTTAGCGGGAAGATTGTACGATGAAAAATTGATGGTGGTGACAGAAGGTAGCAAGAAAGGAGATGGTGATCGGGATTGGAACGGGAAGCGATTGGGACGCGGCGGAGCCGCTACAAGTAACAAAGGTGCACGGGTGGATGACCAGCATGTGGTCATAAATGATGTGGGTTCGGAAAGGTGTGAAGTGTGGACACGGCACCCCAGGGAATGTAGATTGGGGACTAATGCCTGCTTTCGTTGTGGAAGGACCGGGCATGTAGTGAAAACTGCTGTATGGGGAGGTGTTATTCTTGTGGTGAGGAAGGTCACAAGAGCAGGGACTGTAAGAAGCAAAGGGCTGAGGGTTCGGGAGTGAAGAAGATCGGAGGAAGCTAGGACGGACTTCGATGTTGTGTCAGGTATGTTCCTAGTAAATAGATCCTTAGCTTGTGTTATATAATGTTGGCGTTAGTAAAAGTTTTATTCCTGCTGCTTTCTGTGCTAAATTGCCCTATAGTGGTAAGAATATAAATACGCCATTCGATGTAGCCCTAAGAGTGGATTGTTTGGCGGACTACGGAGCGAACACTATATGTTGCAATAAGATGATACGGCTAACAGCGCCTGAGGGGATCACGATGATGGCTTAGGGTGATTGAGTCACGACGATTCCGAAGGTGATTTCGATGGCAATGGCGGGAAGGTGCACGAAGCGTGCATGATGGAGTAAGTGAGTAGATGCCTTACTTGTCTACAAGTGAAGGCCGAGCACCAAACGACGTTTGGGAAATATTGAGGTGACTGAGACAACGACTGAGAAACTTGAAAGGAATCAAAGCCCTGGGGAAGTAGTCAGAGATGAACCAGAAGTCGTATGTTGATAAACGACGTAGAGCGATTGAATCTAGGTGAGAGACCGAAAAGAGATGAGACAGAATTGCCAGTAATGGTTCAAGGGACAACAAGTTTAGGGGACGAAACCTATTAGGGGGGTGGACTTGTAACACCCGAAAATTTATATTGAAGCCGACGAAAGAAGAAAAAGAAATAAAGTCCAAAGTTGAGGGACCAAACCCGCCAACGAGAGAAACTTCGATGCACGGGGAGTATAAAAGGGAGGAGACACTCCTTTCTCCCCATTTTGCAGCCAAGAGAGGAGAAGAGAGAAAGAGAAGGGAAAAAGAGGAGAAAGTTGGTTCGGGTTGGATCGAGCGTGGAATTCGAGTGTGGAGCGAGTCAAATCGAAGCTCTACTCGAGGGATCGTTAAGGTGAGTTCTAGGACCCCTCTTTTACATGTTTTTCAACTGATTTTGGGGCTGGAACACGTCCAAAAACCTATTTTTGAGTTTTTGGGTGAAGACCCGTTTTGATGCATGTATGTATGTGTATGATGCGTTAGAGGCTTGATTTCTTGCTTGGTTATGCTTGTATGAGGTCATGGTATGTTCCCTAACCTTTAGAAGGGTTGATTTGAGCTTAAAAGAGGTTTGGAAGGGGTTGGAGGTCAAAAAACCCGCGGCTGCAGTCGAGCTAACTGCACTCTGCACCAGCTAGGGCTAGGACCGACTGGAGGGCGACTGGAGGCCATTCGGCCGAATGAAGTGCGACTGAGGTCCATGCGCACATTTGCCATGCGACTGAGGCCCATAGCATGATGGTCATGCGACTGAAGTTCATGTGCTTGGGAGTCATGCGATTGAGAGACCATGCGACTGAGGTCATTCGCACGAAGGTTATGCAATTGAAGATCCATGCGCCTGGAGGCCATGCGACTGAGGTTCATTCGCATGAAGAGTATGCGACTGAGGCCCATACGCCTGAAGTCATGCGACTGAAGGCCATACGCATGAAAGTTATGCGACTGAGAGTCCATACGCATAGATTCCATTCGTCCATAGTCCATTCGCATAGGGTCCATTCGCATGGATGCCCACTTGCCTAAGTGTTTAGAGATGATGGCCGATATGAAATTCCTCGATGATGTGATGGGCATGGACGGTATAAGGTGACGCAGGATGATGAGATTATGATGATGATGTTGATGGAGATGATAATGATATGTATGATGTTATGTGTTATGTTAGGCATGGCGGTGCATTTGCATTTGTTGCATGTATGTATGATGTGCGTGATGTGATTCATGATTGCGTCGTATGATAATGGTGCTGTATGTTTATGTTTATGTTATGTTTCCTTAGTTGTATGATTATCTTATATGGCTTTGCGTTGTATGTTACTGAATGAAATGAAAGTATTATGTAACGTAAAGTGGAAGATAAAAGAAAAGAGGAACGTAATGAATGAATGCATGCATTAATGAATGAATGAATCGTGTGAGGTATGTAAGTGAAGCGAAGTGAAGTGCACGGCTCTAATGCCTTAAGCTCAACCGTGAGAGGTTCAGCTATCCTATAGTGTGCACGCAAGGGTTCCAGTCTCGTGACTGACCTTCGATGATGTACCCATTTCGATGGGATTGATGTACCCATGTTGATGGGGGTGATGTACCCATGTTGATGGGGGTGATGTACCCATGTTGATGGGGGTGATGTACCCATGTCGATTGGGGTGATGTACCCACTTCGGTGGGGGTGTAGTACCCATATGTTGGGGGTGTAATGTATGATGGTAACCCGGGTACGCATAACTCCGGGGTGTAGCATAAAGCCATGCATATGTATGAGGTGAGCAACCTGTCATTGCAAAAGACTCGAGTAACGTGCTATCGTGATGTTGCCTGGGGGGAGCAAACCTTGTTGTGCAAAAGACTGATAGCGCGCTATGAATAAGATGGGCAATGAGTTGTGAGCAACCCTAGGGGTTGCAAAAGACGTGGGGCCTTACAAGTTGGTATCAGAGCCAAAGTTTAAGTGAATTGGGTAAATATTTTCAAAAACCTAATCTTAACTGAGAATGGGACGAAAAAGGAATGGGATGCCAATCTGAGTAGCTGCGTGCCATCAGGTATGTTTTTGTAAAGTTAACCGGTGTTACGTGCACATGTTATATGGTTTATGTGTTGCTGGTAGATTTAGATACTGATGTAGTCAGGACAGGTAATGCTCGGAGTATGAAGAGTAAAGTAAGTGGCTAATCACAACTGGCCACTGTAATTAGGGACTTACAATACTTGACAGAAACTGAGATGTTACTTGAATGACCGTGTTAGTGTTTGAATCTTTTAGTGTGTTTAGAGAATGACTGGTGGAAGATCTTCGAAAGCTTCTCGTGGTGGAGGTGGTGGTAGAAGTGGTTTTGAACCACAGATCACCAGAGGAAGGTCAAGGGCCGAAAGGGTAGTTCATGAAGAACCTGTGACCCCTCATCCGGAGGGCGATGATGAGAATGCTAATCAGAGAGCCTTGATGAGAGAGGCGGTTGTGGAAGAAGTGCATCAGGTCTTGCAGACAATCCTACCGTCTGTGGTGACCGAAGTGATAAAGACTGTTAGAGATGAGGAGAGAAGGGAAAGGGGAAGACCTTCGGGCCAAAGGAGACGACCCGAGACTGAAACGGTTCTCTCCTATGACGAAGAGGAAGAAGAAGAAGAAGAGCCTGCACTGGAGGCGGCACGAGGCTGTAACTATGGGGCGTTTTAACGATGCAAGCCCCCTACTTTTGATGGTAATGGCACTGCTGCTGCTGCTCATCGGTGGGTGAGGGAGATGGAAGCTGTTCTAAATATCAACGAGTGCCGAGAGGATCAGAAAGTAAAGTTTGCTACCCACTCTTTCGTGGACTCAGCTTTGTGCTGGTGGGACAACATAGTCCAAGTTGAGGGTAGTCGGGCCATCGGGAGGATGAGATGGTCAGAATTGAAAAGGCTGGTGATTGAGGAATTCTGTCCTCACCGTGAGATGGATAAAGTTGAAAGAGAGTTCCTGCAGCTGGAGGCGGGAACAATGACGCATCAGCAATACACCACCAAGTTCAACGAAATGGCACGATTAGTGTCGGATCAGGTGACACCCCTCTCACGAAAGATCAAGAGGTACATCCATGGCCTGCTAGCGGATATTCGTAGGCACATGATCGCTGCCCGACCAAGCACATTTAGGTCGGCGGTTGATTTAGCGGGAAGATTGTACGATGAAAAATTGATGGTGGTGACAGAAGGTAGCAAGAAAGGAGATGGTGATCGGGATTGGAACGGGAAGCGATTGGGACGCGGTGGAGCCGCTACAAGTAACAAAGGTGCACGGGTGGATGACCAGCATGTGGTCATAAATGATGTGGGTTCGGAAAGGTGTGACAAGTGTGGACACCGGCACCCCAGGGAATGTAGATTGGGGACTAATGCCTGCTTTCGTTGTGGAAGGACCGGGCATGTAGCGAAGAACTGCTGTATGGGGAGGTGTTATTCTTGTGGTGAGGAAGGTCACAAGAGCAGGGACTGTAAGAAGCAAAGGGCTGAGGGTTCGGGAGTGAAGAAGATCGGAGGAAGCTAGGACGGACTTCAATGTTGTGTCAGGTATGTTCCTAGTAAATAGAACCTTAGCTTGTGTTATATAATGTTGGCGTTAGTAAAAGTTTTATTCCTGCTGCTTTCTGTGCTAAATTGCCCTATAGTGGTAAGAATATAAATACGCCATTCGATGTAGCCCTAAGAGTGGATTGTTTGGCGGACTACGGAGCGAACACTATATGTTGCAATAAGGTGATACGGCTAACAACGCCTGAGGGGATCACGATGATGGCTTAGGGTGATTGAGTCACGACGATTCCGAAGGTGATTTCGATGGCAATGGCGGGAAGGTGCACGAAGCGTGGCATGATGGAGTAAGTGAGTAGATGCCTTACTTGTCTACAAGTGAAGGCCGAGCACCAAACGACGTTTGGGAAATATTGAGGTGACTGAGACAACGACTGAGAAACTTGAAAGGAATCAAAGCCCTGCGGGAAGTAGTCAGAGATGAACCAGAAGTCGTATGTTGATAAACGACGTAGAGCGATTGAATTCTAGGTGAGAGACCGGAAAAGAGATGAGACAGAATTGCCAGTAATGGTTCAAGGGACAACAAGTTTAGGGACGAAACCCATTTAAGGGGGTGGACTTGTAACACCCGAAAATTTATATTGAAGCCGACGAAAGAAGAAAAAGAAATAAAGTCCAAAGTTGAGGGACCAAACCCGCCAACGAGAGAAACTTCGATGCACGGGAGTATAAAAGGGAGGAGACACTCCCTTTCTCCCCATTTTGCAGCCAAGAGAGGAGAAGAGAAGAGAAGGGGAAAAGAGGAGAAAAGTTGGTTCGGGTGGATTCGAGCGTGGAATTCGGCGTGGAGCGAGTCAAATCGAAGCTCTACTCGACGGGATCGTTAAGGTGAGTTCTAGGACCGACTCTTTTATTCATGACCCCTTTTTACAGTTTCAACTGATTTTGGGGCTGGAACACGTCCAAAAACCTATTTTTCGAGTTTTTGGGTGAAGACCCGTTTTGATGCATGTATGTATGTGTATGATGCGTTAGAGGCTTGATTTCTTGCTTGGTTATGCTTGTATGAGGTCATGGTATGTTTCCCTAACCTTTAGAAGGGTTGATTTGAGCTTAAAAGAGGTTTGGAAGGGGTTGGAGGTCAAAAACCCGCGGCTGCAGTCGAGCTAACTGCACTCTGCACCAGCTAGGGCTAGGCGACCGACTGGAGGGCGACTGGAGGCCATTCGGCCGAATGAAGTGCGACTGAGGTCCATGCGCACATTTGCCATGCGACTGAGGCCCATACGCATGATGGTCATGCGACTGAAGTTCATGTGCTTGGGAGTCATGCGATTGAGAGACCATGCGACTGAGGTCCATTCGCACGAAGGTTATGCAATTGAAATCCATGCGCCTGGAGGCCATGCGACTGAGGTTCATTCGCATGAAGAGTATGCGACTGAGGCCCATACGCCTGAAGTCATGCGACTGAAGGCCATACGCATGAAAGTTATGCGACTGAGAGTCCATACGCATAGATTTCCATTCGTCCATAGTCCATTCGCATAGGGTCCATTCGCATGGATGCCCACTTGCCTAAGTGTTTAGAGATGATGGCCGATATGAAATTCCTCGATGATGTGATGGGCATGGACGGTATAAGGTGACGCAGGATGATGAGATTATGATGATGATGTTGATGGAGATGATAATGATATGTATGATGTTATGTGTTATGTTAGGCATGGCGGTGCATTTGTTGCATCGTATGTATGATGTGCGTGATGTGATTCATGATTGATGCGTATGATAATGGTGCTGTATGTTTATGTTTATGTTATGTTCCTTAGTTTGTATGATTATCTTTATATGGCTTTGCGTTGTATGTTACTGAATGAAATGAAAGTATTATGTAACGTAAAGTGGAAGATAAAGAAAAGAGGAACGTAATGAATGAATGCATGCATTAATGAATGAATGAATCGTGTGAGGTATGTAAGTGAAGCGAAGTGAAGTGCACGGCTCTAATGCCTTAAGCTCAACCGTGAGAGGTTCAGCTATCCTATAGTGTGCACGCAAGGGTTCCAGTCTCCGTGACTGACCTTCGATGATGTACCCATTTCGATGGGATTGATGTACCCATGTTGATGGGGGTGATGTACCCATGTTGATGGGGGTGATGTACCCATGTTGATGGGGGTGATGTACCCATGTCGATTGGGGTGATGTACCCACTTCGGTGGGGGTGTAGTACCCATAATGTTGGGGGTGTAATGTATGATGGTTACCCGGGTTACGCATAACTCCGGGGGTGTAGCATAAAGCCATGCATATGTATGAGGTGAGCAACCCTGTCGTTGCAAAAGACTCGAGTAACGTGCTATCGTGATGTTGCCTTGGGGTGAGCAACCTTGTTGTTGCAAAAGACTCGAATAGCTCGCTATTATTAAGATGGGCAATGAGGTGAGCAACCCTAGGGGTGCAAAAGACTCGGATAGCGTGCAATCATTGAGATTGCTAATGAGGTGAGTGACTTTGTGTTGCAACGGCCTCGGATGGAGTTCAATCCCTGTGATTGACTCATGTGAGATCTTTGTTGCGTATCCCGGTGTCGTGTCAGTCTTCGGACATGAGTCGGGGACTTGTGAGCAGGTCCCGGCACAACATCAGCTTTCAAGCATGAGTCGGGGATATTGCATGAGACAAGATTCGAGTAACGAAGGGTAATGAGCAAGAGATGAATGAAAGAATGAATGTATGAAATGAACGTTAATGAAATATCCTAATAATGTACGAAATGGGATCCTTGTCATTCGACCTCAGCAATCGTGACTGTGTGCCATGAAGAGGGTAAAGCCTGACAGGATCTAAAAAGAAGTGAAAGATAATGATGAATGTAACGAACGAAATGACGAAGATAATAATGATATTATCTGCATGTACGTATGATGTGTGAACCCATGTATGTAACGAATGTTTTTATTAAAGAAAGTAAAGAACAGTTTTATGAAAGAAAAGTAAGTTTTATTATAAAACTAGAACTCACTCAGCAACGCTGACTTTGATGTGTTTCCAGTTGGCAGGTATGTTGCTAAGGATGGCACGGGGCGGCTACTCAGCGTATTTTGGATGGCATCTTTATGTTTAATGCTTTTGTAATAAATGTAACATGATATTGTTAAAGGAACGGTTGTACTAAGGTGCAAAAGTATTTTGATGGAATGAAATTGTGTTTTTAATGTTTCCGCTGCAACTATTTAAGAAAGGAAAAATGTAATTACATGTTTTGAGTGCGATGAATGACCAACTGTAGGCGTCCCGGGAACGGGGCCTTACATTAAGACATCAACTTCTGGAGCATCTTTAACAAATTCATCTGGATTTAATCTGAACATATTAGCCAGCTGCTCATCTGTCAGATCATGGATTATCTCTCCTTCTTCAGGGGTATAGCTAACAGACCTTCTTACAATCCCTTGCAAATCTAGAATCATAGTGAGCTGAGTCTTGACTTGCTGAAGGGGTATAACATCATAGTCATCTGGCTGTTGAGCTTCATTTTTCCCTTGATCGGGTGTCTCTTAAGCTTGAGGAGCTGGGGACGAGGCTCTTTGATCCTGATTTCGCTTGGTGCGCCTCTCCTTTGCTGATGCAGATGCATCACCTTCTTGATCATCATCATCATCATCATCACCTTTATTTCCCTTTCCACTTCCTCTCGCTTCCTCCTCCTCATCATCATCTTCTTCTGATTCATCATTACACGAATCATCATCATCATCTCCACCATCATCACCATCACCTTTGATCTTTAAGGGCTCTCCCTTTGTTCCTTTCAACCATAGCATCAACTTTTTGTTCTTTTTCTCCAACCCCTCAATCCTCTTGACAGACTCCTTTACAAGCTCATTTTGAGCTGTTAGTGCACGATGAGCTCGAACTAACGCTCTCTCATGAGCAGTGTTCTTATCTGTTAGTTGTGCAATTTGCTTGCCTTGGGCGTTGTTGACCGCTATCAGCTGGTTAATCTGATTTGCTCTCAGCTCATCTGTAGCTAACAGCTTCAGCACCAGTCTGTTGAGGTTTGCCAGCTATTCCTCTAACCCAACAGTGGGTAGAGCAGAGCCTAATGTAGGTGGGAACTGGGATGATGTTCTGGCTTGGGGAATAGTGGATGTAGTGGTGGATGTGGTGAAGATGGGAATAGGTATGGAAGTGGGTTGTGGTGGAGCTATGTTGGGTATTGTAGGTGAGGTGGCTGTGAATGTATGTGTGGTGGTGGGAGTGTTAGTGGCTGTGGTAGTGGCTGTGGTAGTGGTGGTGGTAGTGGCTGTGGTAGTGGCTGTGGTGGTGGTTGTGGTGGTGGAAGGACTGATCAAGATAATCTTATGCCTCTTTCCCTTCTTCCCATGGGGTTGGGCCATCCTCTTCTTCCTGGTGCCCTTGGCTATCTGGGCTCCCCCTAAGCTGATTGGCTGGTCAGGTGTGTAGGTTGGATCACTGACATCAGTCTCATCACCCTTAGATCCAGCTTGGCGTCCACCAAACGCCTATTTCCCCTTCTCGGTAGCCACAACCCGGCTACCGACTCTCCTGACGAGATGCTCATCATCCGAACCTTCATCTTCATTTAACTAGAAATCCTGGTGGAAAGCACCTGCTCAGATCCACCAGGTGTATCGGACGTATCATGTGGAGATGGTGGAGATATAGTAGAAGTGTCAGTGGCCCTTGATTGAGTAGGACCAGTATCTCCACCACCTTAATCGTCATCCTGATCGTCATCATCATCATCCTCTTCATCAATGGGTACTACAATAGGCTCAACATCGGAATCACTATCATCGTGACGCTATTTCTTGCGAGGAGGCGCCACATAGTCTTCAATGGCCAGATGCCTAAACAATCTCCTGACCGGGGGTTTCACCTGCTTCCCCCGGTATACTTTCATCCTGCCCAAGGTGGTATCGTCCATCACCTCAAGCACCATTGCATCATCTTTCTCTTTAGGCAGCATAGGAAGCTTCTCATCTATGATCATTTGTAAGAAACGTGGATACATACAGAAGCCTTCCTTGCCTTTGGCTTCAAGGTTCTCGATCAGATAAGAGAATAGCATGCGAGAGAAACTGAACAGGTGGTTCAGTACCAGTGCAACGTATGCATTCTGGATTTGGTCCGACATCTCATCAAATCCTCCCCGCCTGGAGGCTATAGACTTTAGGATCACATGTGCCAAGTACTTGAACTGGGGGCACATGTTGCTCTTGTTTAGCACTCCGGCATTGATGTCCCCAGTGTACTTTATCCTTAGAAAGCAACCTCGAACTGTCAGTGGATGCAACTTGGTTAGGTAGGCTCTGTCCTCACCCAGATATAAGACCCTCCTCAGGTCATCTTCAGTGATCTCTATGTCTTGTCCGAAGATAGACCTCCGGATACAGTGTTGCTCAACCGACCGGTCAACTGAGGCACTTTCCCAGAAGGCCTGGTGAATAGATCTGTATGGTGTGCAAGGAGTCGAGATGGCCTTGTAGATCCTCGATCTACGTAGGAAGGCAATAATCCCACTAAACTCAGAGGCGTTCCGAGAAGTAGCATCGAGGTGAGCACATATGTTGTGCGTGGTGCTCATCGTCCATCTTTCAGAGATATTGCTGCAACACAAGAAATATATACATTAGATTGGTTGTAAGAGTGAACACTTGAATTTCTAATGATTTTGATCAACTGATTCAATCGGGCGACTGAACCATACTACTGAGTTCAGTCGTACGA
This sequence comes from Flaveria ramosissima, assembly GCA_025215565.1. NCBI lineage: Eukaryota > Viridiplantae > Streptophyta > Magnoliopsida > Asterales > Asteraceae > Flaveria > Flaveria ramosissima. The sequence continues at coordinate 12,821,573 of CM046041.1, forward strand.
TTGAGTTGAGTCGTACAATTGAGCCTGCGATTGAGCTCAATCGTGTCGGAGCCATGCGGTTGAGTCAGTCAGCGACTGGACTCACACGCATGATTCACTCGTGCGATTGAATCATGCGTCTGGCTCAGTTTGGCGACTGAAGTTCATCAGCATGTCCATTCGTATATCTCACTGTCTAACACCATAGACTTGAATCTTTGTCAAGACGTGACCATACACTTCGTGTTTAGATTCATTTGGACAGCAGAGACTCGAAATAACACCTAGTGTTGTTTAAACCACCATAGTGTCCATTTAATAGGTCTATTTTAAGAGTTTAGTCCCGATTGTTGATCTTAACAGTTTCGGTCATTTAGGGTTTGATTAAACCCTTCATTTGGGTCGATTTCATTTGCACAGTGCCTGTAGATGAGTAGGAAACAAGTTAGTATCACAATCAAGCGGTAATTTCAGTACACCAAATTTTTTTGTAGAGTGTCGTCGTATGAGCGGTTTTTGAGAGTTTTGAAGAGCGATAAAGAATACGACCGACTAACCCTCTTATTTATACTGATTTTAAGATTCAGTCATGCGTCTGGACCCATACGCATGATTCAAGCGTGCGACTGGGGTTCAGTCGTGCGACTGGCTCATACTCCTTCATCAAGTCGTACGAGTGGTTCAGTCTTATAATCCAATCGCATGATTGTTTCCATACTCATGGTCCAATCGTGTGACTTGTTCATACTTACGGTTCATACATACGACTGGCTCATACTTATATTCAATCGTGCGATTGGTTCATATTTATGATTCAATCATGCGATTGACTCATGCTTATGAGTTTGACCTCATACATTTCCATACACTCAGAATCTAACTTGTGATATATAACATTATGAACAACGATCATCTCAGACATGACCTTTTTTAACTGAACATCATTTGATCTCCTCAGACATGATCCTTTTAATTTGAAAACATTTGATCACCTCAGACGTGATCCTTTTAGTTTGAAAACATTTGATCACCTCAGGCGTGATCCTTTTAGCTTGTGATTCACAGTGTTCATCTAGTCACATAGTCTGACATCTATGTAAAGCAAATAAGAAAAACATAGAAACAATTTGAATAACACAAACAAAGAGAGTAAACATAATTTTGTGTTTTTGGTTTGAGGTGGATTGAAACCTTTTAAAATCCATTAACCGATTTTTCCTCCTGAATAGAATAGCTTCATGTTATTTTAATCATTTCTGGAGAGATTCATATGGAATCATACAGGTATATCACAATTATTTGGGACCCTTTTAGGTCTATGTGAATACTAGATTCTTATTTGTTTGAGAGTCAATAGCACTTGTAGGAAATCATACTAGAGCTATAAGATGCACACACTGATTTTGACAGTCGAGAGTTGCAGTCACGATGATTGTCAGTATGTTTCACCACTTAAATCCATATATAGATTTTTGACTTACATTGGTGATGAGTTAGGTTATATTATTTCAACAAGCATTTGTGGATCTCACACTTATATGGTAATCAACATTTCTCAGGAGATTTTTGAGCGGTCTACTGGTATTTGACAAGAAGAAACTATTCTAAGAGCTTTCAAAGAGATGCCAAGCCTCAGGTCAGTGCCATCACACAGCAGAGAGGCGCAAACAACAATGAATTCTAGAATATTAAGGTTATGCTTATCCTCAAGTGAGTGCCATCGCACAGCAGAGAGGCACACAACCTATCTTCTTGTTAGGGCACCTTTATTTCTTTTGCACATAACGCACCAACAATATTAGTCATTAGCTTGATTGCGCTTAACATTTTTTTTTCATGTGCTTTGCTCATGTTTATGGTCATTCACACACATTTGTGGCATTTATTTTGCTCGTCACCCCTTATTGGAAATACGTTGATTGTGTTAACCAGGGATAAGATGAGAACCCACAACAAGTTGAACAACTTAGTTTAAATTTGATTCACCAATGAAATCTACACGTTTATTGTCTTGAATCTACCGACACATCATATAATGAACTAGCAACCTCTAGGTGTACTTTCTTTATGTTACCTTAGTAGCATACTAGTTTACTATCATTTTTCCTCTATTTTGCTTAGACTTCTCAGACTTGTAATTTGAATATAACATGTTGATCATTTAAATCCTTATGGTGTCCCAAATAATTAGTTTCCTGTGTACTATCATTTTCCATAATTGTTGAATCAATCTCACAGATTTGATTTCCAACTTTCAGCTAATCTGCCCCCCCTCGTTTTTTTTCTTTTTTAAGTAATTAAATATTGAAACTAAACTAAACTATTCTCCCCCTAAAATTCTAAAACCGAAAATATTTTTGTGTTTTTGGATATTTAAAAACAGGATAATAAAATTAAAAAATAAGAGAAATATGGCGGACTACGAACTCGACTCTTCTAGAATCACAGCACTTTTCTTTTTCACGCCATTGACCTCCAACAGATATAAAAACTGAGGTTTGTCAAACGCTTTTGTGTAAAGGTCGGCACATTGAAAATCCGTATTAATTTTAACAACATCGATTAATTTCTTTTCAAAACAGTCACGTATAAAGTAATATTTAATAGCGATGTGTTTAGTTTTTGGGTGTTGGACCGGATTTTTAGTAACAGCAATTGCAGCAGAATTATCAACAAAGATAGGAGTGTTAGAAAATTGCAAATCGCAGTGTCGCATTTGCTGTTGAATCCAAATGATTTGGGAGCAATAGCTTGCAGCAGCAACCTATTCAGCTTCACATGTTGCCAGAGCAACAGATGTCTGCTTCTTACACTGCCAGGTGACTAACCGTCTTCCAAAGAACTGACATCCGCTGATGTTGACTTGTAATTCATCTTGTAACCACCATAATCCGAGTCACTATATGCTGTAAGCTCAAAGTCATCATCATGAGGATACTATAACCAGAGTGTTGGAGTACCCTTCAGATAACGAAAGATCCTTTTAACCCTAATTAGATGATTTACTTTTGGTTTAGCCTGATATCTGGAATAGAGACTGTGGCATACCTAATATCAGGACGAGAGGCTGTGAGATACATAAGAGATCCGATCATTCCTTTGTACATAGTGGCATCTATCAGATCACCATTATCATTGGGTGCCACTTCGTGATTTGCGGGAAGTGGTGTTCTAGCAGACGCAGCATTCTCCATGTCAAAGCGACTGAGGATATCTCCTACATATTTGGACTGATGCAGGAAGATCCTTTTTGGTGTCTGATCCACCTGTAACCCAAGAAAGAACTTCATCTCTCCCATAGCACTCGTCTCTAACTCAGCTTTCATCATAGATTCGAATTCCTTACACAAAGCTTCATTTTTGGAGCCGAAGATGATGTCATCCACATATATCTGTACCAGTAGTAAATCAACATCTTTCTCTTTGATGAATAACATGCAGTCAATGACTCCTCTACGAAAACCATGTTTCAGCAGATGAGTGGATAGTTTCTCATACCAGGCTCGTGGAGCTTAATGACGCCTGTATAGAGCCTTGTCCAATTTATAGACTCTATCTTGATGATACGGATCCTCAAATCATTCGGGTTGACTGACGTACACAGTTTAACGAATTTCACCATGAAGAAATGCACTTTTCACATTTAATTGATGAACTTTAGTCTTCATGTAGGATGCGTAGGCTAAGAAAATACGAATTGCTTCCATCCTTGCCACAGGTGCAAACACTTCATTGTATTCAATGCCTTCTACTTGTCTGGATCCTTGAATGACTAGCCTGGCCTTGTTTTCGATTATGACTCCTTGATCATCTTTCTTACATTTAAGAACCCGTTTAGTGCCAATCACCTTTGCACCTTTTGGTCTATCAACAAGAGTCCATACTCCTAACTTCTTAAACTGAAGAAGTTCTTCTTGTATAGCACTAACCCATGCCTCGTCGTTTAAGGCTTCACTTACATATTTTGGCTCAAATTGCGACACAAAACATCGATACGCACCATCATGTAGATAACCTTTTTCCATGACTGCGGCATAATCAGCTGAGTATAGCTGATTTTGTGTCTGAACTCCCGATAGAACATCCCCAATGATGTTGTCCAGGGGATGATACACATTTATTTGAGAACTTGGAGTGGTGGAAACAACTACTTCATTGTCCAGATTTTGAATCTCAGGTTCAATATCTGTGGCTGTTGGAGTATGAGGTTCAGAAGTGTCAGTGACATCAAGATCAGATGCATGTGTACTTTCATTAGAGGGAACATGTTCCTCCTGGTCCGTATTTGCAGTCTCAACTGCCTCATCACCAGAGGAAGAGTCACTAACTTCAAGCTCTCCCCTTAAAGGGCTAGAAGTATTCAGAACATCGTACATCATTCGAGCAGATAACTCATTATCAAGATAAGAAGGTGGTAGATTGAAGGACTAGAAGAATCCATCATAGTCAAAGAAGAAGGAAGGTCCTTTGCCAGCAAGGGGGTGGTGTATCTTTGGATATCAACATTGCACCACACTTTTACTTCACCTGTTGAGTTCTTATAAACTCTCTTATCTGGTATACTATATCCGAGAAAGATACCTTCTTCTGCCTTCTCACAAAACTTCCCGGTCTGAGTTTTCTTTAAGAGCATGCACAGTGCTCCAAATGGTTCGAGATACTCCAAGTTGGGTTTACGTCGCTGGAGCAATTCATAGCATGTTTTTCCATGACGTTTGACCACTACAACTCGATTGAGAGTATAGCAACCCCATTGAATAGGTAGTTTAGAGTCAGCTAACATTGTCCTTGCTGTCTCTATCAAGCTCCGAATCTTTTTTTCAGCAACCCCATTCATCTGTGGAGTGTAGGCAGACGAAAATTGATGAACAATTCCTTTTTCTCGATAGAATGCCTCCATCCATTGATTCTTGAACTCTGTTCCGTTGTCTGATCGAATCTTTTTGACTTTCAGCTTGTAGAGTGATTCTAATATGGTGATTAGATGCTTGAATGATTCAAATGTCTCTGAGTTTGCTTTTAGAAACATCACCTAAGAGAATCTTGAGTAATCATCAGTTACTACAAAGCAATACAAATCACCAGCAATGCTTTTTGTACTGACTGGGCCAAATAGATCCATATGTAGAAGCTCGAGAGGAATGTCGATAGAATTGACTTTCTTCACTTTGTGTGACTTCTTGGTCTGTTTCCCTTGAATATATGTGTCCCATTCTCCTATGCCAGGATACAGAATCCCTCTCTGTTGCCTTTGATAAGAAGAACTGGGTAGTAGACTCAGTTGTGGAGACTTTTGATAGATCTAAAACATACAGATCATTATATCTTGAAGCTAACATTAGAATTTTATCCTCCTTAACAACATACTCACTTGTTAGGACCGTTTTCGTATGGAGTACTAACGGATTTTGCGTGAGACCATATCAAATAGAGCGGAATTCTATTTGATTGGATCCAATCAGTGAGAACGACAACCTGATCGATCTAAAGATGAAACAAACGTTAAGAATTGAATAGAAATCGATCAGGAACGAACTTTGAAGTTGGATATGCTGTTTAGGACGCTATGGATGGCTAGGGTTTAATTATCTTCGAAGTCTATCTATTTCCACGAACTATGTGGTATTAATAGGTTTCTTGTGTTCATTCGTACGACTAAACCATTAGCATGGTTCAGTCGTGTGACTGACACATGCAGTTGATTCATACGCACGACTGAAGGTGTCACACCCCGACCGACGGCGGAATCATCGGGGCGGACGAATGTAAAATGATTGTTCATAGCACATGGAACTAAATAAGTTGGAATATTATTAAATACCATTTTGTTTGAACAATACAAAACAATTAAGTCGATACAATACAACAAAATATAAACAACAGCATAAATGTTTAATTAAACTAAGTCCAAGTCCTATATGAGCAAGAAGAGTTCTCTCAAGTAGTAAACCTGAAACATGTTTAAAATAAAGGATCAACTTTGAAAGTTGGTGAGTTTCCATGAGTTAAACATACATATATATAAAAAGATTTACAAGTAGCAATTCATGTCAATGTTTATGAGTTAGCAAGTTTATAGAACACATATAGCTACAACCAAACCTCGACTTGATTACAAGTTTTTAAGATTGGCTAAGTGTACTTGGTTCCCACGATGAACAAGTCATACGTCATCAGGATCCGGTAATACATTGGCTTTAGCACCAAATAGGCTTGTCAGGCCCAGAGATCTAAGACGTCGCCAGGCTAGTAATAGTTAATGACTGTAAACAAAATATGTATCTCATATAAGACTTACAATAACACAAATAACCATGACAAAAAGTAAAGATGAATGGCATGTGCATTTACAAGTATCAAGATGTTAACAAGTGTAAGTTTATAAGGTTAATATGTTTCACCCCAAAAGGTGTGAAATAAAGTAAAAAGGGGCATGGAGAACTCACATGGAAACCTCACAATAATAGTGATGGTTGTAGAGTACATAAGAAAGCTTGGATATTCAAGAGTCAATGGTTATGTCCTAAATGATAAAAAGAAACAATAAGGTGAGGTCGGAATTCATTACAAGAAGTTAGGACGCTTAGGAATGCCAATAAGCGAAAGGTAGATTGAAAAACAATTATTGTACCAATTTTAGATTTTGGACAGAATGTTTGGAATCTGTTTAAACAAGTTGTTAAAATAGTAAACTGTTTCATAAAATTATAAAAATTTAAATTTGACTAGTTTAAAGTCTCCCGGACAACTTTTGTTCAGAAACATTTTTATGAAAAGATCCGTAAATAGGTCAAACAAGCAGCACAAGACAGAAGGTGCCGAAATGCGAACTTATCTTGTGAAAGCCATTGTTGAGTCGTCCGATTGAGTTTGAAAACTTATAAACTGTCATTGAAAGGGTAATTCAATGAACTTAACATTGTAGTCTGAGTTTACTCAAATTTAGTTTGTTATAATCAAGTTATGGTCGGTTGAAGTAAGATTATATTCTGCCAGAATTATAGTAAGGCACTTATGTACACTTTTAAAATCGTTAAAGCATGAAACGGGTTAGATCAATTTATTATGTTAATATATGGTATATTAGTCTTCATTGACTTATAAAAATATTCTAAGTCTTTGGCATAACCATCATATAGAAAAATAATCTTGTGGAATAACCGAATGCGGCGGCATAGCCTTCCATATGCAAACGGGATTCTTTGTTTATGTTAGTGTGTTGTTAGCTTGATTTAGGAATGTTAGTGATTGTTATAAGATTAGTGATTATTAAAATATTAATGATCAAATGATAATGATTAAAATAAAAAGATATTTGGTAGAAGAAAGAATAATAGTAAGAACATAAAGTCATGAGAACAATTGGATGTTAGGAGATTAAAATGTATAATATAAAAGCAATAAAAGATTACCTTAGTATTAAGAATTCTTGAAATTTCTTGTAAAATAAAATTCTTCAAATTGATCATAACCAATGGATGAAAGAAAGATATGAGAGTGAGATTTTTAGAGAATGAGCAAATGAAAAGTGAGGCCTAATGCTTGCTTTTATAGTTGAGGTTAGGAGTAGGTTATAAATGGTGTTAATGGTGAGTTATAAGTCTTTTAAAAAGGGGTTATGATTGGAATTTGAAATAAATATAAAATTAAATAATTTAAATAAATAAAAGAATACTTACAATTTAAACTTTAAATTTATTAAAGCTTTAATTTTAATTTAACAACTTTTTTTATTAAATCTTTGTGGACTTTATAAATCTAATAAGAACTTGTAATTTGATTATTTATTTTTATTGAATATTTAAAATCTTATAAATATTAATAACATTTTATAGAACTTACATATTTGTAAAAATAATGATCTTGTATTTTAATCCTTTATTTTAGTTTTATAATTAAAAACTCATAAATGACAAATAAACTTCATGAATTTATAAAATTTTATTCTATAAATCATGAAATTACCAGAAATTGATTTAATAAATGGAAGTTGAATAAATAGTATTATTATTGTTTTGAAGGATTAAAATAAATTAAATTTTTCTAATTAATGTATTTGATTTTCAAAAATTGTCCCAAACGGATTCGGGTTTGGGTTTCTATTTTCCAAAATTGGCAGATGTTACAGTCTCCCCTACTTTAGAAAATTCGTCCCGAAATTTAATCACGAGAAAATTAATTTCAAGGTTATTTGAAAACTTAGATTTCATTTTGTGTTTGCAAGGGAACCCTTGGGAGCGTTTAATTTCAATAAGTTTAATTATGATATTTCGCTACGCTTAAGTTTATTTAATTCCATGATTTGAGGTTTCATATGTTTCTTGACAAGGTGAATAGATCATCAATTTGTTTAGACCTTTTGGTTGACAAGCTTTTGCATTTTAGACGGTACAGGACAACTAAGGAAGTTTTGTCATAAGTGAAGCACAAAGTATCAGATCCATACGAGAGTCGACTTGACGAACACGAGAAATATTCTTAAGTCACTTTTCGAGGAGATATGAATTCGTAAGAGCTCCTCAAAGAAAATAACTTCGATATGGTTCTTAGATGATCGATTCTTGTTTACTATGTCATTGAGGTTTCAAAGTTACATTAGTTTAAATTCGTATCAAAATCGTGTTTGTTAAGATTAATGGTTCAATTCAGAATAAAAGTATCATTGAAATGTTCAGATTAAGTGTGTTTTTAAGGGGAAGACATTCAAAAAGATTTTTAAGGGTTGTTATGAGAATTGGGTAATGAGTTTTAAGTTTCAAGAAGACAAGATCAATGATAAGACGATTCAAATTAACAAGGTGTTTCGAGTGTAACGTTCGGTTTACAAACCAAAGCAATACGTTGAATTATCAAAGTATTAGGTCAACTTCAACTTTAATGAAGACATGCGTACCTATAAGCGGACACTCACCCTAAAGGTTCCCAGGTAAGGTAAACGGATCCATCGATTGATTTGGATTTATATGAATACCTTGCCTAGATAGAACACCTCGAGATACAGGCATCACGCTCTTCCAGCATTACATGTTTCAAGGTATAGGACATAGACTTTGACGAGACTTGAAAACCACGAATAAAGATTCAAAGCTTTCTTTGAAAACCATTTGTTTTAGGCATATAATGCCTTAGAATATGATTTAAGATTCGTGTGTGCATTGATAAAATTCAAAGTATAAGAATAAGCACATAAGGCATATAATCACACAATCAAGTATAAACACATAAGGCACATAAAATCCTATCTAAGCATATAAAATACATGAGAGGACTCATGTGTAAGGGCACTTAGTTATAGTCTAGGTAATTCCATTTCTAATAACCTAATTCCCTATAACCATGGCTCTGATACCAATCTGTCACACCCCGACCGACGGCGGAATCATCGGGGCGGACGAATGTGAAACGATTGTTCATAGCACATGGAACTAAATAAGTTGGAATATTAATAAATACCATTTTCGTTGAACAATACAAAACAATTAAGTCGATAAAATACAACAAAAATATAAACAACAACATAATATGTTTAATTAAACTAAGTCCAAGTCCTATATGAGCAAGAAGAGTTCCCTCAAGTAGTAAACCTGAAACATGTTAAAAATAAAGAGTCAACTTTGAAAGTTGGTGAGTTTCCATGGGTTAAAAATACATATATATAAAAAGATTTACAAATAGCAATTCATGTCAATGGTTTTGAGTTAGCAAGTTTATAGAACACATATAGCTACAACCAAACCTCGACTTGATTACAAGTTTATAAGATTAGCTAAGTGTACTTGGTTCCCATGATGAACAAGTCATACGTCATCAGGAGCCCGCAATTCATCGGCTTTAGCACCAAATAGGCTTGTCAGGCCCAAAGATCTAAGACGTCACCAAGCTAGCAAGAGTTAATGATTGTAAACAAAATATGTATCTCATACAAGACTTACAATAACACAAATAACCATGACAAAAAGTAAAGATGAATTGCATGTGCATTTACAAGTATCAAGATGTTTACAAGTGTAAGTTTATAAGGTTAACATGTTTCACCCCAAAAGGTGTGAAATAAAGTAAAAAGGGGCATGGAGAAGTTACATGGAAAACTCACAATAATAGTGATGGTTGTAGAGTACATAAGAAAGCTTGGATGTTCAAGAGTCAAAGTTGATGTCCTAAATGATAAAAAGAAACAATAACTTGAGGTCGGAATTCATTACAAGAAGTTAGGACGCTTAGGAATGCCATTAAGCGAAAGGTAGATTGAAAAACGATTATTGTACCAATTTTAGATTTTGGACAGAATGTTTGGTATATGTTTAAACAAGTTTTTAAAATAGTAAAATGTTTCATAAAATTATAAAAATTTACATTTGATTAGTTCAATGTCTCCCGGACAACTTTTGTTCAGAAACATTTTTATGAAAAGATCCGTAAATAGGTCAAACAAGCAGCACAAGACAGAAGGTGCTGAAATGCACACTTATCTTGTGAAGGCTATTGTTGAGTCGTCCGATTGAGTTTGAAAACGTATAAACTGTTGTTGAAAGGATAATTCAATGTACTTAACATTGGAGTCTGAGTTTACTCAAATTTAGTTTGTTATGATCAAGTTATGGTCGGTTGAAGTAAGATTATATTCTGCCAGAATTGTAGTAAGGCACTTATGTGCACTTTTAAAATCGTTAAAGCATGAATTGGGATTCTTTGTGGAATAACTGAATGCGGCGGCATAGCCGTCCATATGCAAACGGGATTCTTTGTTTATGTTAGTGTGTTGTTAGCTTGATTTAGAAATGTTAGTGATTGTTATAAGATTAGTGATTATTAAAATGTTAATGATCAAATGATAATGATTAAAATAAAAAGAGATTTGGTAGAAGAAAGAATAATAGTAAGAACATAAAGTCATGAGAACAATTGGATGTTAGTAGATTAAAATGTATAATATAAAAGCAGTAAAAGATTACCTTAGTATTAAGAATTCTTGAAATTCTTGTAAAATAAAATTATTCAAATTGATCATAACCAATGGATGAAAGAAAGATATGAGAGTGAAAATTTTTAGAGAATGAGCAAATGAAAAGTGAGTCTTAAGTCTTGCTTTTATAGTTGAGGTTAGGAGTAGGTTATAAATGGTGTTAATGGTGAGTTATAAGTCTTTAAAAAGGGGTTATTATTGGAATTTGAAATAAATATAAAATTAAGTAATTTAATTATATTAAAGCTTCTTTTAATTTACTTTAATTATCTTTGGCTTTAATTACTTTAAATTATTTTTTTAATTGAATCTTTTTTTTACATTTTAGTACTTTTTTATAAAATAATTTTTATTTTTTAATTGAAATATTTAAAATCTTATAATATTTATAAATAAATTTTATATTTGTACCTTTAATGTAATGATCTTGATCTTGTATTTAATTTTTTTTTTTTTGTTTTCTTAAAATACAAATAACTGTCATGAATACAAAATTTATGTATTTATTTAATCATGAAATTACCATAAATTGATTTAATAAATGGAAGTTGAATAAATAGTATTATTCTTTCTGAAGGATTAAAATAAATAATTTTTTTCTAATTAATGTATTTGATTTTCAAAAATTGTCCCAAACGGATTCGGTTTGGGTTCTATTTTCCAAAATGGGCAGATGTTACAAAAGGTTCAGTCGTGTGACTGAGTCAATCTTATGTCTCAATCATACGACTGATCCAGTCTCTTGGTTCAGTCGTGCGACTAGTTCATAAGTATGATTCATTCATGCGTATGGTCCATAAGTATGATCTATTAGCATGAATAACCACCAATAATATGAAATATTTAAAGATAAATAAACATTAAGAACATATCATATTTCATTAAGTAGTTACATTATACATGTGTAAGAAATGAAAGAATGTAAAGAACATAAACTAGGAACATGATGTATCAACACTCTTCAGGGCAATGAAGTTGATCCACAACTCCCTCTCAAGGATCAACAGAGCCTAAAGAGACCTCTTATTTCTAGCCCCCATCAGCAAGCCTTTACTAAGGTGAGTCCCACTGATGTGGAAGGGACTCATGTAGACTTAGCTGCCACTACTGAAGGAGCCTCAATGGACCTTCAAGATAGTGGTAACATCACTGAGACTGAATCTACGACAACCATGCCCTTTGATGAATCTGAAAGAGACATCACTTAGCAAGGGAAACCAGGGTGCCAAGAAACCACATCTGGTGGTGAGGATGAACATACTAGGTATGTTACCTCATCTCCCCATGATTCTTCAAAAGAAGATGAGGGAAGAATGCAACTCACTATTCAAGACCTACTTTCTAAAGTCTCAAACCTTGAATCTAAGGTTAGGACTTTAAAGGATAAGTCTGCCACTCAGCAACTTGAGATTGAAAATATCAAGGCCAAACTAGCTGAGAAACAGATTGAGAGGTCTGTTAGGCCTGTACCAATTCAGGTCTCATTGGGATAAAGAGTGCATTCACAAAGACTTCCGAAGCACAAGTCAAAGCCTCGAAAGAACAACTTTAATCTTCTGAAGCAGAGATTGTAGCTGCGGAAGGACTATTCTCTTTATCCGATGATCCAATAGTCACAGATGCAATCCTAGAACTTGCATATGAGATTAGTAGGGAGGATTTTCTCACCCAACCCCTAGCTCAAACATCATCATTGACTCCAGCCCCCGTTACCACCAATCAACCTGAACCTTCCATCCAAGAACCACCAAAGTCTAGCACTTCCGAAGATGTCAAAGGAAAGAGGAAGATGACTGAGGAAGAGCTTCAGGGGGAAGCAGAGCTAGAAAAGCATAAGAGAAAAGGTAGACTTCCAACTGGGAAGTTGCTAGCTGCTAGTAGCAAAGCAGCTGCAGGCAACCAGGAGGCTGTCAACAACAGAAGAAGAGTGGAAATCATTGACAGACTTGTCAATTTAGGAGCTGTGAATGAAGATGTACTCCTGCTATCATTAGAGGAGTTAATGGAGTTAGAAAAGGCAACTTTGCTGAAAATTCAGCAAAGGAAAGAAGCAGCAAGTTTGCCCTTAGAGGAAGAAAGGTAGAAGGAGAAAAGAGAAGCTGATCAGCAGCTTAGGAGGGAAAGTATAACCTTCCTAACCTCTAGGGGTTTCTCTCTAGAAGAACTATCTCCACATGACAATGATACGATCTTATGGCTCTTTAACAAAGCTGCTAAGGAGAAGCTGAGGTTGAAGAAGAAGAAGCAGGACTCACTACTGCCAGAAAGATAGGTGAAAAGGCCTGGATGAAAGACTATCTCCGGGCTCATGGCTTCTCTGGCAGGCAGGTGGGTCCTATGTCTGAGAAGACTCTCCAGCGACATGTCAGAGACATAAAGGCTGACATTCGCTCAGGGAAGAGGAAGGAGATGTATAGAAGGGGACAGGGGATGATCTTCAAACCAACCACTCAACCCCAACCTCAAACCCAACCACAACCTGAACCAACTCCTTTTCCATTCCCCATCAAGACTGAACCAACCTCTAAGCCTTACACCCCTGAACCTACACGATCAACCTTACCAACTTCCTCACCTTAACAACCTAAACTACCCATCCTCCAACCCAAAACACTTCCCAGAACCCAAACACCACAACCTACCCAACAACCTTCCAAACCATCCCCTCAGCCTTCCAAACTTCTCTCCTTAGAGGTGTTCAAGGGAATCAAGACAAAGCTCATCAGCTGTACAACCCTGAGCGATATCTCTTGTGAGGAGGAGTTTCTCAAACTTACTTATGTTGATGGATCCTCATGTTCCCTCACTAGAGATCAATTTCTTAATCTGCCCAGAGGAACATTGGACCAAGCTACAAAACTCTTTGGCCTCAACTCAGATTCACTGAATGAAGAAGAGAAGAAGCTAAGGAAAAGGTTGGTGACTCTGCTAGATACGAATAAAGGGGACAAGGTACCAAGTCAACCCCTTGTGCCTAGGAAGAGGATTATCCGGTGGAGGTTCGAAGACTCTTCTCACAACTTTGTTGTTGATAGAGAGATAGTGGAGAGCTAAACAGGCTAAATGCCTCATCTTTGCAACACTTAAGAAGGTTTGATATTGCTGAGTTAGCAGAGAAGCCACTCTCCAACCCCTCCAACTCTGAGATAGCTGCTCATATCAGAAATCACCTGAGCAGTCTTCATCTGGCCGAGCTAACTGCTAGGACCAAGATTGAAGAAGAGTTGAAGCTGAGAGAGGAGGAGAAAAGGAAAGGATCAGCAACTAAAGGCAAAGACTTGCTTCAAATGGTTGAGGGTCCTGAACTTGAATCCATAGTTAGATGGGAGTATGACTATAACTCCCGTCAACTAACTCTCTTCAGGGGGGCACAACAAAAGGTACATGTCATTCAGAGTGATAGACTGGATCTCCTATCCACTAATGACTTGTACAAACTTCTCAGCACCACTTTAGGGAAGAACAAGGAAACAGACAAGCATCTTCTGTCCCTGGTGCTGAAGGTTTTGAGAAACAGAAATAAGTGAGGTTTTGGTAGCATCAGCCAAGGGGGAGTTTGTTGGATCTAGAAAGGATGGTGCAACCAAAACAAAATCATTTAGACTATTTTGGGTGCAACTAATAAAGGACTTCTGAAGCTAAGTGTGGAACTTCCGAAGGAAATGGAGTTCTTCCGAAGACAAAGTGCAAGATCATCTTCCGAAGGAAAACTCTAACTTCCAAAGACAAAGTATTCACTTCCAAAGTTCAAGACTTAGAAGAAGATAAGAAGTCAATTTCTGATGTATGAAGATATGAAGAAGTCCTCAAGCCTCAGAAGAAGTAGCCTCTTTTGAAGTATAAGTGGCTTCGGAAGAACTTGTTCTTCCGAAGCCAACTAACCTTCGGAAAACACTTCTATAAACCAGTGGACATAAGTATGGTCTCTCTGACACTCCGCTACAGACCTGTGAGATACTGCATGGCGTTTTCTCAAAAGCCATGTAGTTGACCATACTTTATTCCACTGTTTACCTTTATCAGTTAGTACAGTTGCCAACTTTAGTTGGTGACAAAAGGTAACTCATGGACATGTCATGACAACCATATCTTAGATAATACTTTATCTAAGATACCTTAACTTTAGCATTGTAGTATATGCTTTTGTTGTAGGTTTTCAGCTGTTATCAAAGTATATCTGGCTATAGGATCTAGTATATAGAGTTTCTCATTGTAACTCATGCAATATGCTTGTAAGAGTCTTGTAATACTTTGAGTTAAGAAGTAATATATACAAGTACCTTGAAAATTATTTCTTTGGGTTCTTTGCTACTTATGATATTATTATCAAATCTTAAAAGAGATTCTACTTCATCAGATTCGAGTGTGTTACAAGTGAGTATTGAGAGAAAAACTAAGTGTTTAAGTGACAAAACCCGATCCTGTAGAGTGGTTTCTGGCTATGGGTGTCTTAGCAACCTTACAATCAGTCATGTTGAATCTTTTGAGTATGTCCTGTACATAATTTGACTGACTGATAATGATGTCATTATCAACTTGCTTCACTTGAATTCCTAGAAAGAAAATGAGTTCCCCCATGGCACCCTTTTCAAAGCTGTCCTTCATCAGCTTCTCAAAGTCTTTGCAGAGCTTTGGATTAGTTGATCTTAAGATAATGTCATCTACATATACTTGAACTAGCATTATGTCGTTTCATGTTCATTTGATGAAGAAAGTTCCATCAATAGTACCCCTTTTGTAGCCATGCTGATAGAGATACTGAGATAGAGTCTCATACCACTTCCTTGGTGCTTGGTGCAGCCCATAAAGAGCCTTATCAAGCCTGTAAACATAATCAGGATGATCAGGATCTACAAACCCAGGTGGTTGTCTGTCGTACACCTCTTCATTAATCACCCCATAGAGAAAGGCACACTTGACATCAAGCTGGTAGACCTTGAAATTCTTGGATACAGCAAAAGCTAGGAATATCATGACAACTTCTAGTCTTGCCACATGAGCAAAAACATCTGTGTAGTCAATTCCTTCTTCTTGAGTGTATCCTTGAACAACTAGTCTTGTCTTATTCTTGTTGACAAGTCCTCTATCATCCTTCTTATTCCTGAACACCCATTTGGTTCATATAGTAGTCTTCCCTTGAGGAAGGGGACGTATTTCCAAACACTTTGCCTTTTGAATTGAAGCAGCTCTTCCTGCATAGCTTCAACCCAACTTCCATCTTTTAGAGCCACATTAATCTTCTTTTGCTCTATCTAGGGTAGGAAACAAGAGTGAAGACAAACATTTCAATCATGGGTTTGTCCTCTTGTTCTTACCCCTGAATCAACATCTCCCCTGAGTTCAGCAACGTGTTATAGAGATCTTGTGGGATCCTTAGTTGATAGTTGCTTAGAAAGATCTAAATTTGAAAAATTTAGATCTGGCATTGAAGATTCATCCTCCACATCAGCACACTTATCAAGAGTGACTTGATCCAATGAGTGTGTGACATCATTGATGTTGTCTTCAATGGAGTGGTTGTCAGCATCAAGAAATTCTTGATCACTTTCACCACCACCATTTCCTTCTACATTTGAAGCTCCTTCATCTGAGTTTTGTGCCTATAAGCTGGAATTTGAAGACACCCTAGAATTATCAGTAGGATTTGTCATTGATGTGTTGGTAGAAACTTCATTTGTAGGGTTAGTTACAACTAGAGCTGAAGTTGTGTAGCTTGAAGGTCTTCTCAGCTCAAATCATGGGTCAGGATCACCTGTAAGTATTATATCTGTGGATCTGAACATGCTCACAAGATTATTATACAGTTAGTAATTAAATCAAGATCAAATAGCCAATCAGGACCAGAACCTTTCACACTAGGAGTGTGCTCATTGAAAGTCACATTGGCTGACTCCTCAACTACTCTGGTTCTGAGATGTATACTCTATAAGCCTTGGCTTGGGAAGAGTATCCAATAAGGTATCCATCATCTGATTTCTTAGTAAACTTGGCAATTTGATCTTTGGTATTCAAGATAGTGTAAAAGACCTGAGAAAACCAATGAAAGGTTTCCTCTTATGCCAAAGTTGATAAGGAGTCTTACCATGTGTTCTAACTACTAAAACTCTATTTTGCACATAGCAAGATGTGTTCACTGCCTCTGCCTAGAAGGTGATACGCTGTTTAGAGTCAGAACATAGTTCTTGAGCTTCAATTAGTGTCCTGTTTCTCCTCTCAGCAACACTATTTTGATAAGGAGTCCTTGGAGCACTATATTGTCTTGTAATACCTTTTTCATCATAAAATGTTTCAAGGATTTGGTTCTCAAGTTTAGTTCCTAAATTACATCTTATGGTTTTAACCTTATGATCACCTTGATTCTCAATCTTTAAGATGAAATTCTTCAGAATCTCTGGGGTCTTATCTTTAGTTCTAAGAAAGAAGACCCAAGTGAATTTTGTAAAGTCATCTGTGATCACCAAATAGTAAGAGGTCCTTACTAGACTCATTACACTGGTGGGGCCAAAGAGATCCATATGTAATAAGTTTAGGGGAGTAGTGATGGAGTTTCTTTCCTTTGGCTTGTGAGATACCTTGTGTTGCTTCCCCTTCAGGCATGCAACACAGTGGTCATCACTTGTAAACTCTTTCTTTGGAATTCAAGTTACCAAAATTTATTCATGTTTTTAAAGTTTACATGGCACATTTTTTTATGCCATAGGAAAGACTCGTCACTATTTGCTGTAGATAGAAAGCATGAAACTTCTCCTGAGGGAGATGTTTCTTACAAATCCATCTGGTACATGTTCCCTAACCTGGGGGCTCTGAGCAGGATATGCTCATGAGGAATGACTACCCCGGGCTTAAGAACAATGCACTCATGCTCAGTAAAGAGCATGTTATGACCGATCACAAAATTGAGATACACTCCAAAGATTGTATCCTAGCTCCTTGACAAAGTTTACCTTCTTAATGTTGAGCTTACCATTTTTGACCCTACCCCTTCCTGTAATGTAACCTCCAGCATCTCCTCCAAAAGCAACTAGTCCTCCATCAATTCTTTCAAACTTTTGGAGTAGTGACGTATTGCATGCCATGTGCGAACAACCACTGTCAATAATGCATACATTTCTGTTTGTCTTAAGCTGTCCTACAAAAAAGAGATGGTTAGTTACATTTGGAAACCCAAGCCTTATGTTGGATTCTTTATGCCCAAGACACATAGAACATTGATGTGGTTAGTATGTTATGAGCCAAGTCGGGTCATACCCAATAACAAGCTTAGCAAACACCAAAATATTTAATTGATGATATGATCATGCAATTAAATAATTACACCAATTTAGAAAAGTGGGTTTTCTAAATAAGCTGCATATGAGATGGAACAAGTTATAGGGATATTTTGTTCATGGGTATTATTTGTAATGTTATTTGAATTGGTTAAATAACATCAAGTAATAAAAGTGTGTATAAGTTATATAATTAAAAGGTTAATTACATAACTTATTCTAATTACTAGTTAAAATTATTGGTAGATAAAATTGGGGGGAAACCCCAATTTGAAGTGTGTTTTAGCCGCCCCTTTAGAGAGGTTGGTTCCTTTTGTTTCATTAGAGGTCTTGGAACAATACACTCTTAACTAGACACACACTCCACCTCTCTCTCTCTCTCTCATACATGCAAGAACCAAAAGGTAAAGAATTCTCTCTATTTTGAAGAGAAACTCATGGCTAGAATAGGGTTCCAGCAGCCCTCTTGGTTCGTTTTGGTGTAAAAATCCTACCAACAAAGGTGCTTTGATTGATGCTTGTGCGTATGGAAGCTTGAGAACACCTCTCCTTGGTGTTTTGGCCATTCAAGAACATCATCTTCTTCCTCATATCTCACGTTTTGGCAGCTCAACAAAGGTAGTTTTATGGGTGCTTATTTTGGTTGTTATCGCTTCTTGATAGCTAGTTGATTCACATATATTTGATCCTATGTTCTTGGGTTTGTTTTTTGTAAGTATTATGCCTTAATTTTCTGTTTACAAAACATAATATTAAGGTTTTATTCCACTGCGTTTTTCATGTTTAAATGGTTAAACAACTTTGATAATGGTCTAACCAACCCAACATTGGTACCAGAGCCGGATATGTGGATGACTAGCTTCTTTTGTCCTTGTATAATTGGTTTTATAGGACTTCAACAACCTAATGAGGGCTGTTTTGTGATGATATGATGAATCCCCAATCTTTCAAGGTTATATCTTACATGCTTATGATTAAACCTTGAAAGAAAGATGTCAAATGGTTGATATATTTTGTTTGGACAAAACCCTAAATTCTTGGTTTATGTTGGCTGAAAATTTAGGGTTAAATGGGGATTTATTTTGGTTCTTGGATGTTGTATATGTTGTTTCATATTGGTGCATAACCTAGCCTTGACCTTGTGTTGATTTGGTTTTTGTTGATTTCTTTCTTTATGGGTTGTAATATTATTCTTTTATGCTTGTTAATGGTTGTAATTTATTTATTCATTCAATGGTGATGTAATAGATAGATTAAATGTATTTTCTTTTATTAGAAAATTTGTATTAGGATATAAATTTTGTAAAAGAAGATGCACAAGATGGAAGCACAAAGGGAAGGCACAAAGAGAAGGACTTGAAGCATTTGGATGCAAATTCAAGTGGGGGTCTTTGGAGATCCTATCTTTTGTGTTGTGATTAACCCTTAGGAAAGACCAAATGACAACACTTGTGATGGCAAACAAGTGTTGTCAACTTAGTGGCTATGGTTATGCACTTATGAATGTTTGATTATGCTTGTTTGGTTGTTTGTTATAGAGTTTTCATAACTAGAATTAATGAAAACTTAAATCCCTTTGGAAACAAGTTTAATACCATCCTTTTACACGACACTCGAATCACTTGAGAACTATTTGTGGGATAAAGGTCACCTAACCACGTTTAGGGAACTTGTGTGTTTGAGGTGGGCTTAACATATTTGTGGGATAAAGGTCACCTAACCACTTGTATGTGTAAACTCACACGTGTGTCTAAGTAGGACGACTTGAATTGGAAACCATGTGCATAGGGTCACCGAAGCATGGCGTACAATGGTGTTGATGGGATTTTACGTGCCAACTAAACATAAGATGTTTAACCGATCCCATAAGGCTAGAAGTTGCAATAGGTTGCAATTGTCAAATGTTGACTACCTTGTTAATTTAAATAATGGGATAAAGGTCACCTAACCATCATTTAAATGTAACATTGGATTCTAGATTTTAATTATTAATTGTCTATGAAAAGGGTATTAATGATTAAAATGTAATATTTCAGAAATACTAATATGAACTTTGTAAATATTGTAGAAATGGCCGCAAAGAATAATGCTACCACCCCGACCGTCCATACCCTATCGCTGAGAACCATCTTAGAGAGGGATCGTCTTAACCATAACAACTTTATAGACTGGTTTTGAAACTTGAGAATTGTTCTCAAGCAAGAGAAAACGACCTATGTCCTTGATGATCCCATTCCTGACCAACCCGACCCAAGGATGTTGAGGCCTATAACGATTGGCTTCAGTATACTGAGGATTCCATGTAGGTTTTCTGCCTCATGTTAGGAAATATGATTCCTAAACTCCAATAGGACTTGGAGCATCATGGGGCATATGACATGATTACCCAGTTGAAGGAAATGTTCCTTCAACAATCTAGGGTAGAGTGCTTCGAAACGGTTCGAGCGCTTCATGCGTGTCGCATGGAAGAAACCCAGTCGGTATCATATTATGTTCTTAAGATGAAAAGCCACGTTGATCGCCTCGAGAGGCTTAACTGCCCCGTCTCAAAGGAGTTGGCCACGTATTTGATCCTTAATGGCCTAACTAAAAGGTTTGAGACGATCATTATGAATTACAATATGAACGGGTGGGACAAGAGCATTGGTGAGCTTCACGCAATGCTCAAAACAGCCGAGGTAGGGATGGGTAGAAAGGTTCTACATGTTCTCTCGATCAATAAGGGAGGCAACAAGAAAAGGCCATACCCCGATCCCAAAGCAAATGTTGCTAAAGGAAAGGGGTACATCAAAGGCAAAGATAAGGGGAAGGCTAAAGCAGAACCTCCAAACCCTAAGCTTAAAAAGCCTAAGGTAACGGAGAACGATCCATGCTTTGAGTATGGTGAGATAGGACATTGGAAAAGGAATTGTCCAACCTATCTCAAAGAGTTGAGAGATAAAAGGGATGTTTGGCAAACCTCAGGTACAACTTTCATGATTCATATTGGTTTAAATGTTATCTCAAACACATGGGTATTGGATACCGGATGTGGAACTCATATTTGCAAATTGTTGCAGGGGTTCAAAAGAAATAAGCACTTCAAGAAGGGAGACACAAGTCTCTACATGGGCAACCGAGCAAAAGTTGATGTCGAAGCCCAAGGAGACTATATTTTGAAACTTTCAAATGGTTTGGAAGTTGTTCTTAAGAACATTTTGTATGGTCCTAGTTTGACTAGGAACATAATTTCTGTTTCCCTTTTAAAACAATGTGGTTATGAATTAAAGTCTGTTAACAATGGTATTTATGTTTGTATGAATGATGTATTTTATTTCAAGGCTATGCCTTTTAATGGTATCTATGAATTGGTTCATGATGATTCATCGTATAATAACTCATTATACCAAACAAGCACCATGAAACTTAAAAAGGGTTTAAGTGATTCATTTCTTTGGCATTGTCGTCTTGGTCACATAAACAAGAATCGGATTCAAACACTTCAAAAGAATGGTCTTTTGAAAACAAATGAAAATGGTTCATTTGATAACTGTGAATCTTGTTTACAAGGTAAGATGACCAAGTCGCCCTTTAGTGGTACTAACGAGAAGGCAAAAGACTTATTGGGAATCATACATTCGGATGTATGTGGTCTTTTTAAGACAAAGACAAGAAATGGTGAAAGATACTTCATTACCTTTACCGACGATTACAGTCGCTATGGTTATGTGTACTTGATGACACATAAATATGAAGCTTTTGAAATGTTCAAAATCTTCAAGAATGAAGTAGAAAATAAACTCAATAAAACTATCAAAGTTCTTCATTCAGATAGAGGAGGTGAATACCTCATTGAGGCCTTTCAGGATCATCTAACAAGTTGTGGGATCGTCTCATAACTTACTCCACCCGGAACACCACAACATAATGGTGTGTCTAAAAGGAGAAACCGAACCCTATTGGACATGCTTCGATCTATGACGGCTATAAGCTCACTACCTCTATGATTTTGGGGTTTCGCATTGCTCTCCGCGGCTCGTATTTTGAATATGGCCCCGACCAAGAAAGTGGATACGACACCTTTTGAAATATGGCGTGGAAGAGTTCCATCGCTGTCATATTTAAAAGTATGGGGTTGTGAAGCTTATGTTAAGCTAAGCACCCAAAACAAGTTGGAAAGTTGATCCACTAAGTGTATATTTGTTGGATATCCCAAAGACTGTATAAGATACTACTTCTTTGATCCAACAGAGCAAAAAGTATTTATTGCTCGAAAGGCAGAGTTCTTGGAAGCTAAGTTCCTTATGGAAGGAATAACGTATAGAACAGTGGAATTTGATGAGGATCAAGATCCACAAGCCGATACACGTTTGGTTGACACTAGCAATCAACAGGAAGTTGTTGATGATGATCAAGAGGTTGATCAATACACATAAAACGTTCGCAGATATGGTAGAGTTAGCATTCCACTTGAAAGATATGGATTTTTCATGAATGGATGCCATGTGGTTGACTCCGATGAGCCAACTACATACCATGATGCAATGTCCAATTCGGATTGTGACAAATGGCTGGAAGCCATGAACGTAGAGATGCACTCCATGTATGACAACCAAGTTTGGGAATGGTTGACCCTCCACTTAACTCCAAACCGGTTGGATGCAAGTGGGTTTTCAAGAATAAAATGGATATGCATGGAAACTTGGATACTTACAAAGCAAGACTTGTAGCAAAAGGTTTTACTCAAACTCAAGGGGTTGATTATGATGAAACCTTCTCGCCTGTGGCAATGCTAAAGTCAATTAGGATATTATTTGCCATAGCTGCATATTATGACTATGAGATTTTGCAAATGGATGTCAAAACCGCTTTTCTTAATGGACACGTCGAATAGACTGTCCATATGGTTCAGCCTGATGGTTTGTCGATCCCCAACATCTTAATAAAGTATGCAAGTAAAAGAGATCAATCTATGGATTGAAACAAGCATCGAGAAGTTGGAATCAACGTTTTGATGAAGAGATCAAGAAATTTGGTTTCATCAAGAACGCTGACGAGGCTTGTGTATATAAAAAGGCTAGTGGTGCAGCCCATAAAGAGCCTTATCAAGCCTGCAAACATAATCAGGATGATCAGGATCTACAAACCCAGCTGGTTGTCTGACATACACCTCTTCATTAATCACCCCATAGAGAAAGGCACACTTGACATCAAGCTGGTAGACCTTGAAATTCTTGGATACAACAAAAGCTAGGAATATCATGACAACTTCCAGTCTTGCCACATGAGCAAAAACATCTGTGTAGTCAATTCCTTCTTCTTGAGTGTATCCTTGAACAACTAGTCTTGCCTTATTCTTGTTGACAAGTTCTCTATCATCCTTCTTATTCCTGAACACCCATTTGGTTCATATAGTAGTCTTCCCTTGAGGAAGAGGACGTATTTCCAAACATTTTGCCTTTTGAATTGAAGCAGCGCTTCCTGCATAGCTTCAACCCAACTTCCATCTTTTAGAGCCTCATTAATCTTCTTTGGCTCAATCTGGGGTAGGAAACAAGAGTGAAGACAAACATTTCAATCATGGGTTTGTCCTCTTGTTCTTACCCCTAAATCAACATCTCCACTGATGTTCATTATAGGATGAGACTTGTGGATCCTTAGTTGAGGGATCATAGCAAGTTGCTTAGAAAGATCTAAATTTGAAAAATTTAGATCTGGCATTGAAGATTCATCCTCCACATCAGCACACTTATCAAGAGTGACTTGATCTAATGAGTGTATGACATCATTGATGTTGTCTTCAATGGAGTGGTTGTCAGCATCAAGAAATTCTTGATCACTTTCACCACCACCATTTCTTTCTACATTTGAAGCTCCTTCATCTGAGTTTTGTGCCTATAAGATGGAATTTGAAGGCACCCCAGAATTATCAGTAGGATTTGTCATTGATGTGCTGGTAGAAACTTCATGTGTAGGGTTAGTTACAACTAGAGCTGAAGTTGTGTAGCTTGAAGGTCTTCTCAGCTCAAATCATGGGTCAGGATCACCTGTAGGTATTATATTTGTGGATCCTGAAACATGCTCACAAGATTTATTAATACAGTTAGTAATTAAATCAAGATCAAATAGCCAATCAGGACCAGAACCTTTCACACTGGGAGTGTGCTCATTGAAAGTCACATTGGCTGACTCCTCAACTACTCTGGTTCTGAGATTGTATACTCTATAAGCCTTGGCTTGGGAAGAGTATCCAATAAGGTATCCATCATCTGATTTCTCAGTAAACTTGGCAATTTGATCTTTGGTATTCAAGATAGTGCAATGATATCCAAAAGACCCGAGAAAACCAATGAAAGGTTTCCTCTTATGCCAAAGTTGATAAGGAGTCTTACCATGTGTTCTAACTACTAAAACTCTGTTTTGCACATAGCAAGATGTGTTCACTGCCTCTGCCTAGAAGGTGATACGCTGTTTAGAGTCACACAACATAGTTCTTGCAGCTTCAGTTAGTGTCCTGTTTCTCCTCTCAGCAACACTATTTTGATAAGGAGTCCTTGGAGCACTATATTGTCTTGTAATACCTTTTTCATCATAAAATGTTTCAAGGATTTGGTTCTCAAGTTTAATTCCTTAATTACATCTTATGGTTTTAACCTTATGATCACCTTGATTTTTAATCTTTAAGTTGAAATTATTCAGAATCTCTGGGGTCTCATCTTTAGTTCTAAGAAAGAACACCCAAGTGAATTTTGTAAAGTCATCTGTGATCACCAAATAGTAAGAGGTCCTTACTAGACTCATTACACTGGTGGGGCCAAAGAGATCCATATGTAAGAAGTGTAGGGGAGTAGTAATGGAGTTTCTTTCATTTGGCTTGTAAGATACCTTGTGTTGCTTCCCCTTCAGGCATGCAACACAGTTGTCATCACTAGTAAACTCCTTCTTTGGAATTCAAGTTACCAAAATTTATTCATGTTTTTAAAGTTTACATGGCACATGTTTTTATGCCAGAGGAAAGACTCGTCACTATTTGCTTTAGATAGAAAGCATGAAACTTCTCCTGAGGGAGATGTTTCTTACAAATCCATCTGGTACATGTTCCCTAACCTGGGGGCTCTGAGCAGGATTGCTCATGAGGATTGACTACCCCGGGCTTAAGAACAATGCACTCATGCTCAGTAAGGAGCATGTTATGACTCCGATCACAAAATTGAGATACACTCCAAAGATTGTATCCTAGCTCCTTGACAAAGTTTACCCTCTCAATGCTGAGCTTACCATTTTTGACCCTACCCCTTCCTGTAATGTAACCTCCAGCATCTCCTCCAAAAGCAACTAGTCCTCCATCAATTCTTTCAAACTTTTGGAGTAGTGATGTATTGCATGCCATGTGCGAACAACCACTGTCAATGATGCATACATTTCTGTTTGTCTTAAGCTGTCCTACACAAAAGAGATGGTTAGTTATATTTGGAAACCCAAGCCTTATGTTGGATTCTTTATGCCCAAGACACATAGAACATTGATGTGGTTAGTACGTTATGACCCAAGTCGGGTCATACCTAATAACAAGCTTAGCAAACACCAATTGATATTTAATTGATGATATGATCATGCAATTAAATAA
This sequence comes from Flaveria ramosissima, assembly GCA_025215565.1. NCBI lineage: Eukaryota > Viridiplantae > Streptophyta > Magnoliopsida > Asterales > Asteraceae > Flaveria > Flaveria ramosissima. The sequence continues at coordinate 12,847,389 of CM046041.1, forward strand.
TTATACTAATTTAGAAAAGTGGGTTTTCTAAATAAGTTGCATATGAGATGGAACAAGTTATAGGGATATTTTGTTCATGGGTATTATTTGTAATGTTATTTAAATTGGTTAAATAACATCAAGTAATAAAGTGTGTATAAGATATATAATTAAAAGGTTAATTACATAACTTATTCTAAATACTAGTTAAAATTATTGGTAGATAAAATTGGGGGGAAACCCCAATTTGAAGTGTGTTTTAGCCGCCCCTTTAGAGAGGTTGGTTCCTTTTGTTTCATTAGAGGTCTTGGAACAATACACTCTTAACTAGACACACACTCCACCTCTCTCTCTCTCTCTCATACATGCAAGAACCAAAAGGTAAAGAATTCTCTCTATTTTGAAGAGAAACTCATGGCTAGAATAGGGTTCCAGCAGCCCTCTTGGTTCGTTTTGGTGTAAAAATCCTACCAACAAAGGTGCTTTGATTGATGCTTGTGCGTATGGAAGCTTGAGAACACCTCTCCTTGGTGTTTTGGCCATTCAAGAACATCATCTTCTTCCTCATATCTCACGTTTTGGCAGCTCAACAAAGGTAGTTTTATGGGTGCTTATTTTGGTTGTTATCGCTTCTTGATAGCTAGTTGATTCACATATATTTGATCCTATGTTCTTGGGTTTGTTTTTTGTAAGTATTATGCCTTAATTTTCTGTTTACAAAACATAATATTAAGGTTTTATTCCACTGCGTTTTTCATGTTTAAATGGTTAAACAACTTTGATAATGGTCTAACAAACCCAACATTGGTATCAGAGCCGGATATGTGGATGACTAGCTTCTTTTGTCCTTGTATAATTGGTTTTATAGGACTTCAACAACCTAATGAGGGCTGTTTTGTGATGATATGATGAATCCCCAATCTTTCAAGGTTATATCTTACATGCTTATGATTAAACCTTGAAAGAAAGATGTCAAATGGTTGATATATTTTGTTTGGACAAAACCCTAAATTCTTGGTTTATGTTGGCTGAAAATTAAGGGTTAAATGGGGATTTATTTTGGTTCTTGGATGTTGTATATGTTGTTTCATATTGGTGCATAACCTAGCCTTGACCTTGTGTTGATTTGGTTTTGGTTGATTTCTTTCTTTATGGGTTGTAATATTATTCTTTTATGCTTGTTAATGGTTGTAATTTATTTATTCATTCAATGGTGATGTAATAGATAGATTAAATGTATTTTCTTTTATTAGAAAATTTGTATTAGGATATAAATTTTGTAAAAGAAGATGCACAAGATGGAAGCACAAAGGGAAGGCACAAAGAGAAGGACTTGAAGCATTTGGATGCAACTTCAAGTGGGGGTCTTTGGAGATCCTATCTTTTGTGTTGTGATTAACCCTTAGGAAAGACCAAATGACAACACTTGTGATGGCAAACAAGTGTTGTCAACTTAGTGGCTATGGTTATGCACTTATGATTGTTTGATTATGCTTGTTTGGTTGTTTGTTATATGATGATTGTTTGATATTTGGATGTGCATAACAAACTAATTTACAAACAAATCAAGCTTAAAATTTATGGTTCCTAATCATTAAGTGACTAATAAAAGATTATTAAAAGGATTAATGATTTTAATAAAAGGGGTTTTTACTAAAAAGAGAACCATAGGGTACCATGTATTTGAAAGCATGCAAATACAAGGTACATAGAGTTTTCATAACTAGAATTAATGAAAACTTAAATCCCTTTGGAAACAAGTTTAACACCATCCTTTTACACGACACTCGAATCACTTGAGAACTATTTGTGGGATAAAGGTCACCTAACCACTTTTAGGGAACTTGTGTGTTTGAGGTGGGCTTAACATATTTGTGGGATAAAGGTCACCTAACCACTTGTATGTGTAAACTCACACGTGTGTGTAAGTAGGACGACTTGAATTGGAAACCATGTTCATAGGGTCACCGAAGCATGGCGTACAATGGTGTTGATGGGATTTTACATGCCAACTAAACATAAGATGTTTAACCGATCCCATAAGGCTAGAAGTTGCAATAGGTTGCAATTGTCAAATGTTGACTACCTTGTTAATTTAAATAATGGGATAAAGGTCACCTAACTATCATTTAAATGTAACATTGAATTCTAGATTTTAATTATTAATTGTCTATGAAAAGGGTATTAATGATTAAAATGTAATATTTCAGAAATACTAATATGAACTTTATAAATTTTGTAGAAATGGCCGCAAAGAATAATGCTACCACCCCGTCCGTCCATACCCTATCGTTGAGAACCATCTCAGAGAGGGATCGTCTTAACCATAACAACTTTATGGACTGGTTTCGAAACTTGAGAATTTTTCTCAAGCAAGAGAAAACGACCTATGTCCTTGATGATCCCATTCCTGACCAACTTGACTGTTGATGCATGTATGTCCCTAGATCATGATTTGTAATGTAATAGATCTTGTCTGTCTGATTATGAAGTAATATGTAATGATTAATGAAATGATATGTATTGTTTGTGATTTGTAATGTATAATATTTCATTAATGAGTCGTTATTGAGTTGATTAATTGGGTTTATGATTGTTTGAATGGTTACACATAATGTTATATTAATTAAAACATTCAACCTTAACTTAATGAAGTTCTCATGCGAATGGCCCATGCGAATGGACCATACGCATGAATAACTTCATACGATTGACTCAATCGCACGAATGAACCAGGAGACTGAATCAGTCGTATGATTGACACATAAGATTGGCTCAGTCGCACGACTGAACACTCAGTCGTGCGGATGAATCAACCGCATGGTTCAATCGCACGACTGAACCATACTTATGGCCCAGTCGCACGATTGAACAATACTAACCTATAAATAGACCCAATTCGTGGAAAAACGTAGGCATTCATACCATTACGATTCCAGACGTACCCTAGCCGTCCAGAAGCCTCCCAAATCGTTCTCCAAGTTCACAGAACATATTAGATCGATTCCCAATCGACTTCTAACGTTAGATTCAATTCTTGATTGATTCTTCGTGTGTTCTCACTGATTGGATCGCCAATCAAATAGGATTCCGCACTATTTGATTTGGTTAACACGCTAATCACTAGGTATTTTCGTTCAAATACCAGGTCCTAACAAGTGGTATAGAGCATTGGCTCTTGATTACGTGTTGATTCAATCAAGATTGCATAAAAGTTTGTGTTTTTGCACTAAAAACGCAATCTTTGGTGTCAAAAGTGATCTTGGACGTTCCCTGCTCATCAAAGTTTGGTTTCTATGGACTTAGGCGATTAGACATTGCGAAATTTCGAATTTTTACGTCTGAAACACGTCAAACCTAGAAAATTTCGCAAAACAGCAGCTTCAGTCGCACGAGTGACCCATTCGCACAACTAGACTCCATTCGCGTGACCCATTCGCACGATTGGACCTAGTCGCACCTTCATTCGGCCGACTGAACCGTTCGTTCCCATAGCTCATACGCACCAGATTCATTCGCACGACTGAACCAATCACCCCGTTCAGCCGCACGATTGAACCAGTCGCAGAGTTCATACGCACGACTAGACCATACGCATCCTTCAGTCGCATCAGTGAAAGTTTGTTTGATTAGACTTAAAGTTATTCACCATGGAAGATCAGATGTCAGCCTATACTGCTGGGAAGGACTCTAGGATACAGAATCTGTTGTTGCTTGAGAGTGAGGTGGGTAATCATAATAAACCACCAAAGCTCTTGACTTTAGATGAGTTTCCCCACTGGAAACAACGTTTTGAGATCTACCTCAATGGAGTAGATCCTAATCTGTGGGAAGCCATTGAGATTGGTTATAGTACACCGGTGGGAGCTGATGGAGTTAAGCTAACGTTAGGTGGGATGACGGACGCGCAGAAAGTTAAGTACAATGCAGAGAAAAGGGTTTATGCACTGATTACACAGTCTATCCCCAAAGACATATTCCACCAGCACTCAGAGAATAAGCAGTCCAAGAAACTGTGGGATGAGCTTGAGAAGAGGTATGATGGGAATGCTTCGTTGAAGGCATTCATACCATTACGATTCCAGACGTACCCTAGCCGTCCAGAAGCCTCCCAAATCGTTCTCCAAGTTCACAGAACACATTAGATCGATTCCCAATCGACTTCTAACGTTAGATTCAATTCTTGATTGATTCTTCGTGTGTTCTCACTTATTGGATCGCCAATCAAATAGGATTCCGCACTATTTGATTTGGTTAACACGCGAATCACTAGGTATTTTGATTTGAAGGCAATCAAGGCTAAGGAGTTAAAGAAGGAATTCGATAACTTCTCATCGATTGGTAATGAGAGTTTAGACGACGTCATCGATAGATTCTACCATTTGATGAGCGAACTGCATACACATGGAGTGGAAACTACCATGGAAGAGAAAGTGAGTAACTTTGCAGACGGATTGCCTGACAAGTGGGCTTCATTCGTGTCTAACCTGAGACAGAATGGAATGCTTGCAAAGCTGGATATTAATGACTTCATTCTTAAGTTGCGAGAAGAAGCACTTAGGATGAAGTACAGAGCTCAGAAGTCTTCGTACACTCAAAATCCAGCTTTGTACAACGCCACGCCTCAAGCTAAGACATCTGGAGCACCTCTCCAGACTGCATTTGTGTCCAGCTCGTCGGGTCCTTCACATGCTTCTCCTTCAGGATCAGACACGTCAGGGTCGTCTTGTACCCACTATATTGGATCAGAAGCAAGTGCTACTAAACTGAAGACCGAGAACCTCGGTAATGTGACTGTGGAAGTAGCTCGAGAGCATATGGATCTTTTAGCTGCAGTGGTTCATTCATATGATGGACTTGTTGCCGGGAAGATTGGAAACTGCCATCTGGCAGACGAGGACTATGAGCAGGTGGACGAAATGGAGCTTGAGAGGATGGATATAATGTGGGCCTTAGCTAGTGCTGTCCGGAGGGCGAAGAAGTTTGTTAAAAAGACCGGACAGAATTTGGTAGCTACTAAGGATACCACATTTGGCTTTGACAAGAGCAAAGTGACCTGCTTCAACTGTGGAGAGAAGGGGCACTTCAAGAGAGAATGTGTCAAGCCAAAGAAGACGGGTAATGGGAACCCGTTCTCGTCCTTTACTCGCCAAGACAAGCAAGCTTCCAGTTCTACTTCATCAAACAAGGATCCAAAAGCCTTGACTGCTCATGATGATGAAGGACAGGATTGGAGCTTTAGGTTTGTCTCACCAGGGGAATCAAACATTGCAAGTGTAGAGGATATTGATGATGATTCTGCGAGTGAAGGTGATCTAGCAGTTGAGATAGCGATGTCACATAGTGAAGAAGCAACTGCAGCCGAAGTCAGTTACAAGACTAAAGAGGAGACTTCCACGTCAGAGACAGAAAAGACAGAATCACAAGAACCAGAGACATCTGATGCTGCGTTGATGGCTAGCTCTTCTGAACCAACTCAGGGTGTTCGATACAGTGCTGAGACTAACACGTGGATTGTAGACAGCGGAGCATCCAGGCACATGACAGGAAATAGGGCCCTTTTATCAAACGTCAAGCAAATAAAAGGAGGGCATGTTTCCTTTGCTGGAAACAAGGGAGGCTATATCACAGCTCAGGGAGAAGTGGGAAATCAGAAAGTTAAGTTTGATAAGGTGAACAACGTTCAACAACTTCAAAATAACTTACTTTCTGTTTCCCAAATCTGTGATAAAGGATTTAAGGTCATCTTCGACAACAAGAAGTGTTACGTGCTGAAGAAAGACTATGTGATCCCAGAGGACCAAGTTCTGATGACTGCTTCAAGATATAAAGACCTTTATCTCTTGGAACCGTCAACAGCTGCTACAACGGATCATGAGGTTTAGTGCTTTCTATCTAAAGCTGCTGAGAAGGACTCAATCTCCTGGCATAGGAGAATGGGACACATTAGTCAAATGAAGATGAATCATTTGATTCAGAAGGATTTGGTAAGAGGAGTTAATGTCAAGAACTTCCAGCTTCCTGATTTTTGTGTAGCTTGCAAGAAAGGCAAACAGCCGAAGAAGTCTCATAAGGAAAAGAAAGTTCATTCAATAGAACTTCCTCTTGAACTTCTTCACATGGATCTGTTTGGTCCAGTCAGTACAAAGAGCATTGCAGGCGACTTGTACTGTTTTGTGGTCACTGATGACTACTCAAGGTTCACTTGGGTAATGTTTCTGAAATCCAAATCCGAAACATTTGAGTCATTCAAGTAGTTAGTAACCACACTGGAATCTCTCTACAAGCTGAAGGTTAGACAAGTACGCTCAGACAACGGGATAGAATTCAAGAACCAATGGATGGAGGCATACTGCAAGGAAAAAGGAATTGTGCATCAATTCACTTCTGCCTACACGCCTCAGATGAATGGCGTTGCTGAGAGAAAGAACAGAAGCTTGATAGAGACAGCACGGACTATGCTGGCAGACTCGAAACTGCCTATCCAATTCTGGAATGAGGCAGTGGCAAATGCATGTTATACACTGAATCGAGTCCTGATAGTCAAGCGCCACGGAAAGACATGTTACGAGCTACTACAAAGACGCAAACCGAATTTGGAGTATCTTGAACCGTTTGGCGCGCCGTGCACACTTCTGAAGAAGACACAAGAAGGAAAATTCAGCGAGAAGGCGGATGAAGGAATCTTTCTAAGATACAACATACCGAACAAGCGAGTTTACAACAACTCAACGGGTCTTGTAGAAGTGTGGTGTAATGTTGATGTGCAGCGATATACCACACCACCTACAGGCAAAGGACCCGCCTACTTCTTCGACTATGATGGATTCTTCAAGTCCTTCAACATCCCTCTCTCTCCCTCGGATGATGAGTTAGCTACTAGGATGATGTATGATATCCTGAATACACCATCTAGCTCACAGGGAGAATCATCTACTCAGTCAGGGGGAGTAGTCAATGACAGTGACTCCTCCTCTGAAGATGAAGCTGAAGCAGATGACCAAAACAGTCAGGAGGAACAGGTTCCAGTTCCTGAAAGTCCACAAGCATCTACCAGTGATGCACCTTCGACTTCGGAACCTCAAACTCCAACTACCTCAGATGCAGAACCAAATGTTCATAATCTTGGCTCTGAGGTAGCTGTTCCTACTACTCCAGGATCCCGACTAAACGTCTATCATCCCCTTGACAATGTTATTGGGGATGTCAGATCAGGAGTACAAACCCGAAATCAGCTATACTCAGCTGATTACGCCTCGGTTATGGAGAAGGGTTACATTCATGATGGTGCTTATCGATGTTTTGTCTCGCAGGTTGAGCCAAAATATGTCAGTGAGGCACTAAATGATGAGGCGTGGGTGAGTGCCATGCAAGAAGAACTTCTTCAGTTCAAGAAGTTAGGTGTATGGACTCTGGTTGATAGACCCAAAGGTGCTAAAGTCATTGGCACCAAATGGGTACTGAAATGCAAGAAGGATGACCAAGGGGTCATTATCAGGAACAAAGCTCGATTGGTGGTTCAGGGTTTTCGCCAAGTCGAGGGGATTGACTACAATGAGGTGTTTGCACCCATGGCAAGGATGGAAGCCATTCGTATCTTCCTTGCCTATGCATCGTACATGAAGATTAAGGTCTACCAATTAGATGTGAAGAGTGCATTCCTTCATGGGGAAATCAAAGAAACAGTCTATGTAAGTTAACCCGAGGGATTTGAAGATCCTTATCATCGGGATAGAGTTTACAAGCTCGACAAGGCTTTATACGGGCTTCATCAAGCTCCTAGAGCTTGGTATGAGAAACTCTCGACTCATCTTGTGAAACACGGCTTTCGCAGGGGAGTCATCGACTGCACGCTGTTTATTAAAGAAAAGGATGGCGACCTACTGCTTGTACAGATCTATGTTGATGACATAATCTTCGGTTCAAAGAACGAAGAGTTATGCAAAGAGTTTGAAGCAGTGATGAAGAAAGAGTTTGAGATGAGTGCTATGGGGGAGATGAAGTTCTTTCTCGGGTTACAGGTGGATCAGACACCAAATGGGATCTTTCTACATCAGACCAAGTATGTAGGAGACATTCTCAGTCGCTTTGACATGGAGAATGCTTCTGCGGCTGGGACTCCACTTGCTACGAATCACGATATAGCACCTGATGAAAATGGAGATCTTGTCGATGCCACGATGTACCGAGGAATGATTGGATCCCTCATGTATCTCACTGCCTCAAGACCTGATATCATGTATGCTACATGTTTATGTTCTAGATATCAGGCTAAGCCTAAGGTCAACCATCTGATCGGGGTCAAGAGGATTATTCGTTATCTGAAGGGTACACCCACACTTGGGTTGTGGTATCCTCATGATGATGACTTTGAGCTTACCGCGTATAGTGACTCGGATTACGGGGGCTGCAAGATGAACTACAAGTCTACCTCAGCAGGGTGTCAATTCTTTGGGAGAAGATTAGTTACCTGGCATTGTAAGAAGAAGACATCGGTTGCATTGTCAACCTGTGAAGCTGAGTATGTTGCTGCTGCAAGTTGCTGTTCACAAATCATCTGGATTCAACAGCAAATGCGGGATTATGGTTTAAAGTTCTCTTCTACTCCTATTTTTGTTGATAACTCTGCTGCAATTGCAGTAACTAAAAATCAGGTCCAACACCTAAAGACCAAACACATCGGTATTAAATACCATTTCATAAGAGACTGTTTTGAAAAGAACTTAATTGATGTGGTAAAAATTAATACTGATTTTCAGAGCGCTGACCTCTATACTAAAGCCTTTGATAAACAACGTTTTCAATATTTGCTAGAGGTCAACGGCGTTAAAAAGAAAAGTGAGGTTATTCCTGATGATGATAATGTGTAGCCCGATGTAGTTTAGTTAAAGTTTTTTATTTTATTTTATTTTATCTGTTTATTTTCGTCTGTTTAATTTAAACTCATGTTATTTTGCTGTTTATTAAAATCCTAAAATAATTAAACCAGTCCTGATTTTAGTATTTTAGGGGGAGAATATGTCAGCAAGTTAACATTAATAAAAATAAAAAAAAACCAGGGAGAAGGAGTGGATAGCTGATATAAGGTAGATTGTATCTGTGATACCGATTCAAAACCTTTGGAAAATGATAGTACACAGGAACAAATCAAGAGGGACTTTAAAAATTTAAGTTTTGAAAAGATGCAAAAATTTAAAGTATAAGTCTGTGTAGTCTAGGCAATACAAAAGGGAAGATGATAGAAAACTGGTAACTCCTAAGGTAACACAAAGAAAGTAGACCTAGAGGTTGCTAGACCACAAATGATATGTCGGTAGATTCAACACAATAGATGATTAGACCTGACTGGTGATCTCAAGATCAAACTAAGTTGTTCAACTGACTGTGGGCTTCCATCTTATCACTGGTTAACACAATCAACAATATTCCAATAAGGGGTAATGAGCATGTAAACGCCACAAATGTGTGCGGATGACCATAAATAGAGCAAAGCAAGAAAAAAATGAAAGACAAATGCTATAAAGCTAATGACTTAGGTGTTGGTGCATTTTTGAAATAAGCTGCTCTAACAAGGAGATAGGTTGTGTGCCTCTCTGCTGTGCGATGGCACTGACCTGAGGATAAGCATAACCTAGATATTCTACAATTCATTGTTGTTTGCCGCCTCTCTGCTGTGCGATGGCACTGATCTGAGGACTGGCTTCTCTTTGAAAGCTCTAAGAATAGTCTCTTCTTGTAATAGTACCCGTAGACTGCTCAAAAGCTCCTGAGGAATGTTGATTACCATATAAGTGTGGGATCCACAAATGTTAGTTGAAATAATTAAACCTAAATCAATCACCAGTCTGTGTCAAAAGTCTGTGTATGGATTTAAGTGGACAAACATATTGACAATCATTGTGGCTGCAATTCTCAAAAGTTCAAATCAATGTGAAAATCTAAGAGTTCCAGTATGATTTCCTAAATTTGCTAATGACTCTGGATGAACACCAAGAATTGAGCATCAAAAGATCTTGATAACAAGTCCCAAATGATTTGACTTGCCTGTATGATTCCAAAATTGAATTGGTTCAGGTGTGGTCAATCCAAGTTGAAGCTGTTTATTCCAGAACCAAATCCAGTAGATGTCCATCTTAGGATTTATCTCTCACAAAAAGCCAAAAACAAGTCCTGTTTTTAGTATTTAGTTTAAATTTTCTAAGTTAGCTAGTAATTTTAGTTTGTTAGTTTGTCGGACTACATCAGGAAAATTAGTAAGGGATCAACTCACTAAAAAGGGTCATGTCTGAGATGACCACATGTGCCTTAAAAGTTTAAAACAGTCACGTCTGAGGTGACAAAGTGTTTGAAAGGGTCACGTCTGAGGTGACTAAATTGTTTAAAAGGATCACGTCTGAGGTGATCATAAAGTTTTCAAGTTAAAATGATCATGTCTGAGATGATCAAAAGCTCATAACGTTAATTTCAAAAGTTAAAAGGGTTTTAAATGTAAATCGGTAAAAATGGCAGAAAATTAACTAAGTGTGACCCATTCGCACGATTGGACCATGAGAATGGACCAACCATGAGAATGGCTTCCACTCGCACGAATGGACATGAGATTGAGCCATTCACACGAATGGCTTATCAGAATGACCCATTCGACCGATTGGAAGGGGGCGAATGAGTCAGTCGACCGACTGAGACTCATTCGGTCAACTGAACATACGAATGAAAGGCACGACAGAGAGTCGACGACCGACTGAACCAGTCGGTCAACAGCATGCGACTGACTGGCCCAATCGCACGATTGAGCCTTAGTCGCCCGAATGAACTGAGCGACTGAGGCCAGTCGGCCGATTGAACTCAGCTTCAGTATTTAAAGGGCACAGTCGATCGCATTTCATTCATCACACCCCAATCGCTCTCAAATCGCACACCCTACCGTTACGCTGCCAAATTTTCATTAGACTTTGTTTTCGTCTTGATCTTGATTCACTAACTCTCGCTATTGATTATACAGGTAGTTTGAAATTCCATCTTCCCAAAACTTGAAGGATTCAAACCCTAATTTGTTTATTCGACTGTATAACAAGAACCGAGACTTAAAAGACCTAATAACCTACCAAAACTATGCAAAACATTAAAATTAAGTCTAATAGGTTATTAGTAACAAGAATGCAAGTCTATTGAACCGGTTATCTATGTTAAAACACTTGTTTTGTTAAAGATTCGAACGATTGGTGACTGAACGACAGAACAGGCGACTGGTCGCCCGGATGAACTCCAATCGCACGATTGAAACTTGCATTTGGGTAAATCGCCCGAATGAACCATGCGATTGAGCTCAGTCGGCCGACTGAATCATTCGCAGACTCAGTCAGCAGACTGAACCCAATCGCATGTCACATTGACCAGAATAAGCTCAGTCGCATGAAAGGACAGCCGACTGACTTCAGTCGCATGATTCATTCGCACGAATGAATCAGAATGAATTTCAACATTACACTTAGAACATAATTTTCATGTATTATGTACTAATGGTTCTATGTCATGTGTTTTTCAGGATAATGGCTGAGAGATGGTCCATAAATCCAAAGCACAACATCTGTGCTCATTTGGATCACACTACCAGGAACGGGGCCGAGTTCACCGATATATAGCCTTTCTTAGACGGTCCCGGATTCATAAGGCTATCTCCACTCCTTGCACGCCATACAGATCACTACATCAGGCTTTCTGGGAGAATGCCTCTGTGGATCGCTCCCGTGAGCCCTACAGCATAAGGAGCTCTATACTGGGTCATGATGTTGAGATCACTGCTGCCGACATCCAGAGGATCCTAGAGTTTGGGGATGATACTGATCATCCTACCAGATTACATCCACTGACCGTGAGAGGATGCTTTCTGAGGATAAAGTACGCTGGGGACATAAACTCGGGTGTGCTCAACAAGAGCAACCTGTGCCCCCAGTACAAGTACTTAGCACACGTGATCCTTAAGTGCGTTGCGTCGAGGAGGGGTGGGTTCGACGACCTCTCAGACCAGATCCAAAATGCCTACGTGGCACTGGTGCTGAACCACCCCTTCAGCTTTTCTAGCATGATATTCTCCTATCTGGTGGAGAACTTGGAGGCAAAGGGAAAGGAGGGGTTTTGTATGTACCCCAGGTTCTTACAGCTCATCTTCAACGAGAAGTTGCCACATCTACCCAAAGAGAGTCATGATGCAGTGGCTCTAGAGATCATGGATGATACGACTCTGGGTCGGATGAGGGTTTATAGGGGGAAGCAGGTGAAGCCCCAAGTTAAGAGATTGATTGGCCACCTGGCCAACGAGAGGTATGTAGCACCAGGCAGACGCAAATGGCGTCATGAGGACAGTGACTCTGATGATGAGAGACTGCTACTTCCAGAGATTGACTCTGATGATGATGATAGTGGAGACGTCGGGGACGATATGCCTGCTCCACCGAGAGGCACTGTGTCTGATGTTATTCCCCCGGTGTCTGCCCCAGCTGGAGATATTGCTGAGACAGCCGGATTTCATCAGGAGTTTGTTGTTGGTGCTGAGGAGGAGGATGAGTCTGATGAGGAGCCCCTCACGCGAACTGTGGGAAGCAAGGTTGTTCCCACAGAACACGGGCTACGGGTGGTTGGTGAACACCCAAGAGACTCCAGAGAGACTGAGACTGACCCGAGTTATGCTCCGGGTTCAGCTGGCAGGGTTGTAGGGGGAGCATCCACCTCCACAGGGACGAGGAGGAAGAGGATGGCTCAGCCCCATGGACTGAAGAAGAAGAAGCGTCGACTGACCTTCGTTACTACCATAGCCTCTACATCCACCACCACAGCCACCACTACCACCTCCACAGCTATACCATCCACCACCACAGCTACCACAGCCACCACATCCACCACTGCTACCACAGCCACCACCATACCTACCACTACAGTACATTTCCTATCCACCACCATACCATTTACACCCACATCACCTTCACCAGTTTACTGACCCATCTTCACTACAGCCACCACCACCACCACCTCACACCACGCCGGACCGTCAGCCCATACCTCACACTCTTATGGATCACCTCTACCTCCAATCGGGGCAGAGGAACAGCTGTCAGCGCTAAACCGTATGGTGATGCGCTTACTAGCTGCAGACGAGGAGAAAGCTGCTCAGATACGCCAGCTTACCGACCTGACTGCTGCCCAATCTCAACAGATGGCAGAGCAGGCTCGTGTTATAGAGCAGCAGACCCAGCTGATGGATGCACAGAGAGTAGAGATGTCCCAACTCCAGGAGCAGCATGCTCAATCAGCTAAAAGGATAGAGGAGTTGGAGACCACCAACAAGACCATCATGTTGCGGCTCAAGGGATCAAAGGATGAGCCCTTAAAGATCAAGGAAGGGGATGGAGATGATGGAGATGGTGATGACGATGATGAAGATGATGATGAGGATGAGGAGGATACTGAGGATGAGGAGGAAACAGACGAGAGAGAGGACAGAGGGAAAGGATGATGATGACGAAGCAGAAGAGGGGGGATGCGGCTGCATCGGCCTCTGCTTCAGGTCAAGAAAGAAGGTCGAAGAACAGACAGGACCAGTCAGCTACCACCTCTGCTCCTCCGAGCGATGAGACTTTGATTCAAGATAAAAGTACAGACTAGATGTTTTATGTATTTATTTATTTTTGTGTTTGAATCATGTACTGAAAACAATGTCTTGAATGTTTATATTAAGTTAATGTACTTCTGTTTGATTACTTACTAATGATTTATGTGTTGAATGTTTAAATCAAACAGATCCAAATTATCAAAGAGATGAGTTTGATATTGCTCCCCTTCAACAGGTCAAGACTCAACTAACCATGATTCTTGATCTGCAAGGGATCGTAAGAAGGTCTGTGAGTTATACCCCTGAAGAAGGGGAAATAATTCATGACCTATCTAACGAGCAACTCGCAGAGATCTTCAAGCTCAATCCGGGTGAAATAGTTAAAGATGCTCCAACAGTTGATTCGACTAGTGATGAAGAGCTTAACGATGTTGATGAAGTCGAGGTCGAAGATATCACTGCAGAGGAGTACCCTCAGTATGCTGACAATGAGGGTAATGTGGTCCCCAATCTGGGTGAGTCCCTCGTCAGTGATACTTTTGAGGTGTTGAACAAGATGGAGCAGGAAACTGAGAAGGCCGAAGGAACAGCCCAAGCCTCAAATGATGATGTTGACATTCGAAAGGCTGAGTGGGCTGCATGTTTTGAAGAATAGAGCCCAACGTGCTGCACCGAAGAAAAGATGCCTACACCAAGCTCTACAGAGTCAAGAAACACCACAAGGTGTCAGGCAGGATTATAGCATGGGCTTATTTTGATGATCTTAATGCATATGCAGTTAAGAGAGAACAGGGCATAGAGTACTTCAGATTCCCACATGATCTGAAGACTCTACCAGGTTTTGAGCTCAACCAGCTGGCTAAGCTAAAGCTTTTGTATGCTGACCCGAGGAAGATGTCAGGCTGGTTCGAGGCTGCCCTTAAGAAGGAGTACCACACCAGATGGGTTAACTTCAGACCCCAACAGCCTACTAGGTACATAAGAAGGTCTGAGGTTGATGCCATTACTGGCAACCCAAGATAGTGTTGAAGTGGAGTCCTCCGCGCACAATGTCGAGAATCCCACTCAGGGAAATGCCACAGGACTTCACTCCACACTTCAAATGGTGGTACTATGATTGGAGAACAGCTGAAGCGGTCATAGTCCTAAGCAAGAGGGACAAATGGATACGATCAGGGTATTCGACCCGATGTGGCTTACTAACTTGTCGGCTAATGATGTCTATACATTATTACAAGTGGCCACTGTTCTATGACACGCAAGATATTGTACAAGCCCTCCAGTTCCAAAATGTTATACGACTCTGCTTCGCGTTTGAAATTCACGCGGGAGTCACAAAAGAGGAGAAGTACAAGAAGTACAAGGAGGTTATGCAGAAGACAAGAGATTAGAGAGATCTAGGTCCAAGGGGGAGTTTGTTGATGCATGTATGTCCCTAGATCATGATTTGTAATGTAATAGATCTTGTCTGTCTGATTATGATGTAATATGTAATGATTAATGAAATGATATGGATTGTTTGTGATTTGTAATGTATAATATTTCATTAATGAGTCGTTATTGAGTTGATTAATTGGGTTTATGATTGTTTGAATGGTTACGCATAATGTTATATTAATTAAAACATTCAACCTTAACTTAATGAAGTTCTCATGCGAATGGCCCATGCGAATGGACCATACGCATGAATAACTTCATACGATTGACTCAATCGCACGAATGAACCAGGAGACTGAATCAGTCGTATGATTGACACATAAGATTGGCTCAGTCGCACGACTGAACACTCAGTCGTGCGGATGAATCAACCGCATGGTTCAATCGCACGACTGAACCATACTTATGGCCCAGTCCCACGATTGAACAATACTAACCTATAAATAGACCCAATTCGTGGAAAAACGTAGGCATTCATACCATTACGATTCCAGACGTACCCTAGCCGTCCAGAAGCCTCCCAAATCGTTCTCCAAGTTCACAGAACACATTAGATCGATTCCCAATCGACTTCTAACGTTAGATTCAATTCTTGATTGATTCTTCGTGTGTTCTCACTGATTGGATCGCCAATCAAATAGGATTCCGCACTATTTGATTTGGTTAACACGCTAATCACTAGGTATTTTCGTTCAAATACCAGGTCCTAACATTGACCCAAGGATGTTGAGGCCTATAACGATTGGCTTCAGTATACTGAGGATTCCATGTAGGTTTTCTGCTTCATGTTGGGAAATATGATTCCTAAACTCCAAAAGGACTTGGAGCATCATGGGGCATATGACATGATTACCGAGTTGAAGGAAATATTCCTTCAACAAGCTAGGGTAGAGTGCTTCGAAACGGTTCGAGCGCTTCATGCGTGTCGCATGGAAGAAACCCAATCGGTATCATATTATGTTCTTAAGATGAAAAGCCACGTTGATCGCCTCGAGAGGCTTAACTGCCCCGATCTTAAAGGAGTTGGCCACGTATTTGATCCTTAATGGCCTAACCAAAAGGTTTGAGACGATCATAATGAATTACAATATGAACGGGTGGGACAAGAGCATTGGTGAGCTTCACGCAATGCTCAAAACAGCCGAGGCATGGATGTGTAGAAAGGTTCTACATGTTCTCTCAATCAATGAGGGAGGCAACAAGAAAAGGCCATACCCCGATCCCAAAGCAAATGTTGCTAAAGGAAAGGGGTACATCAAAAGCAAAGGTAAGGGGAAGGCTAAAGCAGAACCTCCAAAGCCTAAGCTTAAAAAGCCTAAGGTAACGGAGAACGATCCATGCTTTGAGTGTGGTGAGATAGGACATTGGAAAAGGAATTGTCCAACCTATCTCAAAGAGTTGAGAAACAAAAGGGATGTTTGGCAAACCTCAGGTACAACTTTCATGATTCATATTGGTTTAAATGTTATTTCCTCAAACACATGGGTATTGGATACCGGATGTGGAACTCATATTTGCAAATTGTTGCAGGGGTTCAAAAGAAATAAGCACTTCAAGAAGGGAGACACAAGTCTCTACATGGGCAACCGAGCAAAAGTTGATGTCGAAGCCCAAGGAGACTATATTTTGAAACTTTCAAATGGTTTGGAAGTTGTTCTTAAGAACATTTTGTATGCTCCTGGTTTGACTAGGAACATAATTTCTGTTTCCCTTTTAAAACAATGTGGTTATGAATTAAAGTCTGTTAACAATGGTATTTATGTTTGTATGAATGATGTATTTTATTTCAAGGCTATGCCTTTTAATGGTATCTATGAATTGGTTCATGATGATTCATCGTATAATAACTCATTATACCAAACAAGCACCATGAAACTTAAAATGGGTTTAAGTGATTCATATCTTTGGCATTGTCGTCTTGGTCACATAAACAAGAATCGGATTCAAACACTTCAAAAGAATGGTCTTTTGAAAACAAATGAAAATGGTTCATTTGATAACTGTGAATCTTGTTTACAAGGTAAGATGACCAAGTCGCCCTTTAGTGGTACTAACGAGAAGGCAAAAGACTTATTGGGAATCATACATTCGGATGTATGTTGTCCTTTTAAGACAAAGACAAGAAATGGTGAAAGATACTTCATTACCTTTACCGACGATTACAACCGCTATGGTTATGTGTACTTGATGACACATAAATATGAAGCTTTTGAAATGTTCAAAATATTCAAGAATGAAGTAGAAAATCAACTCAATAAAACTATCAAAGTTCTTCATTCAGATAGAGGAGGTGAATACCTCATTGAGGCCTTTCAAGATCATCTAACAAGTTGTAGGATCGTCTCACAACTTACTCCACCCGGAACACCACAACATAATGGTGTGTCTGAAAGGAGAAACCGAACCCTATTGGATATGCTTCGATCTATGATGGCTATAAGCTCACTACCTCTATGATTTTGGGGTTTCGCATTGCTCTTCGCGGCTCGTATTTTGAATATGGCCCCGACCAAGAAAGTGGATACGACACCTTTGTGAAATATGGCATGGAAGAGTTCCATCGCTGTCATATTTAAAAGTATGGGGTTGTGAAGCTTATGTTAAGCTAAGCACCCAAAACAAGTTGGAAAGTCGATCCACTAAGTGTATATTTGTTGGATATCCCAAAGACTGTATAGGATAGTACTTCTTTGATCCAACAGAGCAAAAAGTATTTATTGCTCGAAAGGCAGAGTTCCTGGAAGCTAAGTTCCTTATAAATGGAATAACGTATAGAACAGTGGAATTTGATGAGAATCAAGATCCACAAGCCGATACACGTTTGGTTGACACTAGCAATCAACAGGAAGTTGTTGATGATGATCAAGAGGTTGATCAATACACACAAAACGTTCGCAGATCTGGTAGAGTTAGCATTTCACTTGAAAGATATGGATTTTTCATGAATGGATGCTATGTGGTTGACTCCGATGAGCCAACTACATACCATGATGCAATGTCCAATTTGGATTGTGACAAATGGCTGGAAGCCATGAACGTAGAGATGCAATCCATGTATGACAACCAAGTTTGGGAATTGGTTGACCCTCCACTTAACTCCAAACCGGTTGGATGCAAGTGGGTTTTCAAGAAGAAAACGGATATGCATGGAAACTTGGATACTTACAAAGCAAGACTTGTAGCAAAAGGTTTTTCTCAAACTCAAGGGGTTGATTATGATGAAACCTTCTCGCCTGTGGCAATGCTAAAGTCAATTAGAATATTATTTGCCATAGCTGCATATTATGACTATGAGATTTTGCAAATGGATGTCAAACCGCTTTTCTTAATGGACACGTCGAAGAGACTGTCTATATGGTTCAGCCTGATGGTTTTGTCGATCCACAACATCCTAATAAAGTATGCAAGTTAAAGAGATCAATCTATGGATTGAAACAGGCATCGAGAAGTTGGAATCAACGTTTTGATGAAGAGATCAAGAAATTTGGTTTCATCACGAACGCTGACGAGGCTTGTGTATATAAGAAGGCTAGTGGGAGCATAATTACATTCTTAGTATTGTATGTTGATGACATACTACCTTTTGGAAATGATATTCCAACTATGGAAGGTGTTAAACCTGGCTTGGAAGTTGTTTTTCCATAAAAGATCTCGGTGAAGCCGCCTATATTTTGAGAATAAAGATCTATAGGGATAGATCGAGGCGGTTGATAAGTTTAAACCAAAGTGCATATATTCATAAAGTCTTGAAATGGTTCAAGATGGAAAACTCTAAGAAAGGTATGGTACCTATTCAAAGAGGGATAATATTGAGTACATCTCAATGTCCAAGCTCAAAGGATGAGCAAGATCGAATGAAGGACATCCCATATGCGTCTGCTATAGGATCCATCGTGTATGCGATGATATGCACTAGACCAGACGTGTCATGCGCGTTAAGCATGACAAGCAGATATCAGCAGAATCCAGGTGATAGCCATTGGATGGCTGTTAAAAGTATACTGAAATACCTTAGGAGGAATAAGGATATGTTTCTGATATATGGGTCTAGTGAAGAGGAACTCGGTGTAAAGGGTTACACGGATGCGAGCTTCCAAACTGATCGAGATGATTCTCGATCGCAATCGGGGTATGTCTTCATTATGAATGGAGGAGCAGTGTCCTGGAAGATTTCAAAACAAGACGTGGTAGCATTGTCCACTACAGAATCCGAATACATAGCCGCCTCATTAGCAGCTCAGGAAGCTGCATGGATAAAGAAATTTATCGCCGATCTAGGGTTGGTCTCTACCATTCAAGACCCCCTAGAAATCTTTGGTGATAATGAGGGTGCGATTGCACAAATCAAGGAACCCACCCCGTGCACATCAAAAGACTAGACACATTTAGCGGAGATTCAACTACATAAGGGATGAAGTTGAAAAGGGAAAAATATGTATTCGTAAAGTTCACACTGATCAAAACATTATGGATCCACTCACGAAGCTTCTTGAAAGGGCAAAGCATGAAAGTCATACTTGTGCCTTAGGACTTCAATATTCTAGTGATTGGAGCTGATCTGTTTAGTATTTAAAAGTTTGGAACAATGTAATATTTAACTCTTTCATATATTTGTGATATTCTGAGTTATGTTCCTTTTAGCATGTATACATCCATGAATATGTTTATTATTCTAAATGTCCGTAGTCGGTCATGTTTGTGGGAACAAATATGAACGTAAGACTATTATAAACATGGATTGGTGGATATTCATAAGGCATGAATATAGAGCAATTGGTTGCTGACCAAATTCATAGATATTTATGGGATACAAATATTGGACTGACCTGTGTCTCAAGTTTTACTACATGGAATTTTCTTGATTGATCATAAGTAAATTTGAGTAAAGGTGAATATCATTTGGTATCCTCTGACCTGAGATACATATTGGGTTTTGATATTCACTAAAATGTTATACCTTGAGCTAGTTCTTCACTGCTCTGAAATAATGGACAGTACATAAGGCTAAGTTTAGGTGTGACACGAGGTGATTGTGAGAAACGTATGTAGTCAAGATGGAATTTGTTCCTTTTATTCGTTGAGAGCAAGATGTCTAAGGCCTGATTAAGTTAAATCAACAAGGAATGATCATTTTTGGTCCTTGGATTTAACATGACATCTGTGACAAAAGGATAAATGATTGATTCACCTAAATCATTTCAAGTTGGATACTTGAAGGGGATGATGTTATTGAATGGCTTTTAGTCATGCGTATTTAGGGTAGTAAACCATTGTTAGGCAGTATTTACTGCTTGCATCAATCTTCTATGAATCTTGTGCAAGTGGGAGATTGTTGGATTATTTATGCCCAAGACACATAGAACATTGATGTGGTTAGTACGTTATGATCCAAGTCAGGTCATACCCAATAACAAGCTTAGCAAATACCAATTAATATTTAATTGATGATATGATCATGCAATTAAATAATTACACCAATTTAGAAAAGTGGGTTTTCTAAATAAGTTGCATATGAGATGGAACAACTTATAGGGATATTTTGTTCACGGGTATTATTTGTAATGTTATTGTTTTGGTTAAATAACATCAAGTAATAAAAGTGTGTATAAGGTATATAATTAAAAGGTTAATTACATAACTTATTCTAATTACTAGTTAAAATAATTTGTAGATAAAATGGGGGGGAAACCCCAATTTGAAGTGTGTTTCGGCCGCCCCTTTAGAGAGGTTGGTTCCTTTTGTTTCATTAGAGGTCTTGGAACAATACACTCTTAACTAGACACACACTCCACCTCTCTCTCTATCTCATACATGCAAGAACCAAAAGGTGAAGAATTCTCTCTATTTTAAAGAAAAACTCACGGCTGGAATAGGGTTCCACCAGCCCTCTTGGTTCGTTTTGGTGTAGAAATCCTAGCAACAAAGGTGCTTTGATTGATGCTTGTGGGTATGGAAGCTTGAGGACACCTCTCCTTGTTGTTTTGGCCATTCAAGAACATCATCTTCTTCCTCATATCTCATGTTTTTAGCAGCTCAACAAAGGTCCATGTTCTTCCTCTAGGAGTCTTCTTTTGTGAACAAGGATGAACTTGATCACTTTCCTTCTCCATCTTCATCTTTGCAGATGTTGTGGCAAATCTTGTGGGGATAGAACTACCTTTGGAGCTGGATGATTCAGGTTGTACAGCAGTGGCGCACAACTAATCAGCCTTCTTCTTGATGATGGGATGATTTGGACAAGAACTAGAACTCTTGTTATTGACAAGTTTGTGTCTTCCGCCTTAACCACCTCAAATCTTGCAGAGATCAAGACTTGTTTCTTTGCAGAGTTAAAGGTGGCCTTGATCTCTTGAGCCTCCTTGGACTTTCTCTTGGCCTTCCTGATCAAGTTCTTTCTTTTGGACTTGGTCATCCCAAGAGCTTTACTCTCTTCATAGGATCGGTGACCCTTCTTAGAATGCTCTTCTTCACTCTTCTCAGAGCCATTCTTCACCATCTCCTCTTCATCCTCTTCAGTCAAGAGGTCTATGAGGGGAAGCTCATCTTCACAAGTTCCACACCTAGGAGATCTTACTGACAAGATTGTGTGTGGAGGAGCTATCTCACTAGATCCCAGTCCCTGCTTATTTTTATAATAAACTTTTGCATGCAAGGATGAGGATATTATGTTCTTGAAGGTCTCTTCTTCAAGAACACATTTTTCTGTCTTGGCTTTGCTGATCACAAGCTTAGTCTGGCATTCAGTCAACTTAATTATGAGGTCATTGATTTGAGTCCTGTAGTTGGTGTGCTCATGTTTAAGAGTTGAAATGGTTTTCTCTAAGTCCTCTATTTTCAGTTTATAATCATTTTCAGCTCTTTTAAAATTAGCTTTTAAGATATTTAAGGACTCAAGATCAGATCTCATCTCTAAGTTATAGGACCTGTATCTATTTACTTTAGCAATGCATTTAGGAGTACAAAGATGTTCCAATACCTTGGCTTCATCATGGTCTGCCATGAGTGCTTGGTTTGGGGATGCATCTTCCACCTGAAAGCTCCATTCAAAGCCTCCTTTTTCAACAGCAACTGCAGCTTGCTGCTTTGGCTTCTCATTCTGGGGCGTTCTATCAGTGTAGTTTGGTCTGGCTTGTGTTTGGCCATCATTTGTCCTTGGTGCCTTACACTCCCTTGCAAAGTGTCCCATCTGGTTACAGTTATAACACTTTACTTTGCCTTTATCCAGCCCAAACTTTTCACTGGCTGCATTGCTTGGAAACTTCCTCCCTGTCCTCTTGTAGAACTTCTTGGCTCTATGAGTGAGAAGTGCCATTTGCTGAACTATCTTCATGTACTCCAGATCATCTGGATGGAAACAATCCAAGTCTTTAAGGGTGAAGAGAAAATTGCCTGTGCTCTTATCAGCAGAAACAAAAGCATGAGAAGAACTTGTCTCTTGGAATGGACTTCCTTGAGTGTAGCTTTCTCTCGGAGTCTCTAAGAAGGTGATGAAGTACCCTTTTGTGAGTTGTCAGGGTAGCATATAAGATGATGTTGTGGTTTAATGCTATCCTTTTCAACCACATGGAGGGCTGAACTCTATTAATTGATGGAATTACCAGATGAGTTTTGCATGTTCATGTTCATCTTGTATCCATTGAGAATACCATACAACTCTGTAAGTGTAAGAGTCTTAAGGTTCTCGGTCCTCTTGATAACAACACAGTAATATGTCCATTGTCTAGGAAGAGATGACATAAACTTCCTCACAATATCCCTGTTCTCAAGAGTTACTCCAACATCCGTTAGAGTATCCACGATCTCAACATACCTAAAGTATTGTTGAGTCATGGTTTCACCTGCTTTGAAGGTGAAGTTCTAAAACTGATGCTTCAGGAGGTCCTTCTTGTTCTCCTTAGATTCATTGGACCCCTCATACATGAGCTTCAATGCCTCCCATAATTGCTTGGCAGTTTTGCACTTCTTAAAGCCTCTGTAGATGGAGTTTGCTTGAGCAGTTAGAAGGATTGTCAAGGCTTTTTGATCAATCTCTATTCTTTTTCTGTCATCATCAGAATAGTCAGCCACAGCCTTTGGAATCATACCACCTCCAGCAGCACCTGAAGAGGTGCTTGGTATGTAAGATCCTTGGACAACATAGTCCCACATCTTGGAGTCTTGAGACTTGATAAAGCCTTCCATTCTTTGACACCAAGTATCAAAGTCTTTAGGAGTGATCAGTGAGGACTTTGTCATAGTTACATTTTCCATATCAGTCTTAGTAATAGCTGCCATTTGAGTTGTTAAGTATTTATGTGTGTGAGGGATCTTAAGATGGTGAGATCTTATAATCAAGAGCATGGAATGCTCCGATACCAAATGCATGACCGTTTAAGGGTGTTCACTTACAACACAACAACATAATGAGGAGAGTTCTTTAGAACACTTAACATATCAAATAGGGAACTGGTAAATTATGACTATGATACTAAGAACACAAGTAAAATATTTGATAGAACAAGATTGCAAACAACCCAAGTATTTGGTTTTCAAGAATGTTGTATATTGCTCTCAAGTTCTTTTACAAGCATTACAAAGCATAGAAAGAAAATTACAAGCACTTGAGATACTTTATACTACATCCTACAGCCGGTCATACTTTGAAGGCCACCTGGCTACATAAGACTAGACAACTACAAAATGAAATGTAGAGTCAAAAGGTAGATTGCCATTTGACTAGTGACTATGACATGCATAACTCACATCTTAATATATTACAAAAAGGATAAAAGTACATAAAGTAGAAAGCACAGACTCAAGACCTCAATGTACAGTTACCAAAAGCATGGACCTTTTACCAACTCATGTAAGTTGATGACTAAACAGAGTTGCAACGGAAAGGTGGTCCAGCTTTTTGATAAAGTACAACAGATAAAAGCATGTATCTAAAAGTCTTCGGAAGAAATCTGTCTTCACTCTTTGGCTTTGGAAGACTTTGTCTTTGAAGCTTTGGAAGACTTCACGTTTGGCTTCAGAAGATGCTGGTCTTGACTTTGGAAGATTTTACACATAGAATATTTTCTAGTGCATTGTGTAAAACTTTCGAAGCATCTCTATTTCTGTACTTCAGTGCATGCATGCAGAAAAACTTTTGATGTTTTGGATGCATCAGACTTATAAGAATCCTTACAGATACTATCTTCTATTTGTGGTTGTTTAGTTTCAATTTATTGATCATTATATTCGGATTTGATTAGATTCGTTTATGTGGGTGTTTAGAAGGCTTGAGAATCGAATTGGCATATTATGAAGGGGTTTTATGGATCATAACGATCTATCCATTGCGAGAATTGTTGTTGATGAATGTTTTTGTATATCTAGTTCCTTATTCCAAGTATTTTATTTACCTTTCGAGAATACTTTAATGCACAAATCTATACGAACCCAATTTCAATTGAAATAGGAATAAATGTTATCCACTTGGTCGTGTTACCTTGATTTAACTTCCTTTTAATCAATCACATATTGGGTTTCACGTTTGACATGTGATTGCATTTATTTCGTGACTAATTTTGATTGTCGATCTTATTGAGTGAATACGAGTGGCTTTTGATCCTTTAAACTCGTATCCATGGTCTAGTGATTAATAATGGATTCAATGGGTGGAGAGTTGTCATTTGGATTGAACTTAGTGCATTTGTGTGAAAAAGTGTTCAAAGATGGTTGTGGATTGTTGCGGATGCATTTTTTGTAGTAGTGGATCGATTTTAAAAGTGATTTGTTTATCTTCATGTTCTGTTTAGGTTTCTATTTAAAATTAGATACTTTCTTCCTTTTGTGGTTAATTAGTTTGAATTTAGTGATCATTATAATAGAATTGATTAGATTTTTATGAGGATGTTTAGAAGGCTTGAGAATCGAATTGGCATATTATGAATGTGTGTTATGGATCGCGAAAACTATCCATGCATGAGCTATTGTTTTTTAATGTTTTGGTATAATTAGTTCCTTTTTCATGTATTTTATTAGCTTTGAGAATACTTTAATGCACAAATCTATAAAGCACCCAATTTCGATTGAAATAAGAATAAATGTTATCCACTTGTTTGTGTTTACCTGATTTAACTTCCTTTTAATCAATCACATATGGGTTTCATGTTTGACATGTGATTACATTTATTCTGTAACTATATTTGATTCTCAGTTCTTATTGAGTGAATATGAGTGGTTTTTGATTATTTAAAACTTGTATCCATGGTCTAGTGCTTAATAATGGATTCCATTGGTGGAGAGTTGTCATTTAGATTGAACTTAGTGGATTTGTGGGCAAGAGAGTTTGAAGATGGTTGTGGAGCGTAGCAGACACAGTATGTGTAGGAGTGACACGATTTTAAAGGTGATTTGCCTATTTTCAAGTTTGCTTTTGGTTTCTATTGGAAAGTAGATACTATGTTCCTTTTGTGGTTGTTTAGCTTGAATATAGTGATCGTTATAATCGAATTTGATTAGATTAGTTAATGAGGGTGTTTAGAACGCTTGAGAATCGAAATTGCATATTAAGAATGGATGTTATGGATAAAGAAAACTATCCATGCGATAACTATTGTTGTTTAATGTTTTTGTATAACTAGTTACTTTTTCATGTATTTTATTAACCTTTCGAGAATACTTTAATGCACAAATCTATAAGCAACCAATTTCAATTCAAATAAGAATAAATATTATCCACTTGGTCGTGTTACCTTGATTTAACTTTCTTTTCATCAATCACATATTGGGTTTCATGTTTGACATGTGATTAGATTTATTCCGTAACGATAATTTGATTCTCGGTTTTTATTAACTGAATACGAGTAGTTTTGAATCATTTAAACAGGTATCCATGGTCTAGTGCTTATAATGGATTCCATGGATGGATAGTTGTCATTTGGATTGAACTTAGTGGATTTATGAACAAGAGTGTTTGAAGATGGTTGTGGAGAGTTACAGATGCATTTTGTGTAGTAGTGGATCGATTTTAAAAGTGATTTGTTTATTTTTTTTTATTCGCTTTTGGTTTTATTTGAAAGTAGACACTATCTTCCCTTTGTCATTGTTTAGTTTGAATTTAGTGATCATTATAATCGGATTTGAGTAGATTCATTTATGTGGGTGTTTAGAAGACTTGAGAATCAAATTGGCATATTATGAATGGGTGTTATGGATCACAAATACTATCCATGCGAGAACTATTGTTGATGAATGTTTTTGTATAACTAGTTCCTTTTCATGTATTTTATTTACCTTTCGAGAATACTTTAATGCACAAATCTTAAGCACCCAATTTCGATTGAATTAAGAATAAGTGTTATCCACTTGATCGTGTTGCCTTGATTTAACTTTTTTAATCAATCGCATATTGGGTTTCATGTTTGACATGTGATTACATTAATTTGATTCTCGATTCTTATTGAGTGAATAAGAGTGATTTTTTATCATTTAAAACTTGTATCTATGGTCTACTACTTAATAATGGATTCCATGGGTGGAGAGTTGTCATTTGGATTGAACTTAGTGCATTTGTTAGCAAAAGTGTTCGAAGATGGTTGTGGAGTGTTGCGGATACATTTTTTGTAGTAGTGGATCGATTTTAAAAGTGATTTGTTATTTTCATGTGCTGTTTTGGTTTCTATTTAAAATTAGATACTCTCTTCCCTTTGTGGTTATTTTGTTTGAAATAGTTGATCATTATAATCGGATTTGATTTAGAAGGCTTGAGAATCGAATTAGCATATTATGAATGTGTGTTATGGATCGCGAAAACTATCCATGTGTGAGCTATTGTTTTTTAATGTTTTTGTATAACTAGTTACTTTTTCATGTATTTTATTTAGCTTTCGAGAATACTTTAATGCACAAATCTATAAGCACCCAATTTCGATTGAAATAAGAATAAATGTTATCCACTTGGTCGTGTTACCTTGATTTAACTTCATTTTAATCAATCACATATTGGGTTTCATGTTTGACATGTGATTACATTTATGCTGTAACTATAATTTGATTCTCAGTTCTTATTGAGTGAATACGAGATGTTTTTTTATCATTTAAAAGATCCATGGTCTAGTGCTAAATAATGTATTCCATGTGTGGAGAGTTGTCATTTGGATTGAACTTAGTGGATTTGTGAGCAAGAGAGTTCGAAGATGGTTGTGGAGTGTTGCGGACGCATTTTGTGAAGGAGTGACTCGATTTTAAAGGTGATTTGTTTATTTTCATGTTTGCTTTTGGTTATATTTGAAAGTAATACTATCTTCCCTTTGTGGTTGTTTAGTTTGAATTTAGTGATCATTATAATTGGATTTGATTTGATTTGTTTGTGAGGGAAGTCTTAAGAATCGAAATTGCATATTAAGAATGGGTGTTATGGATAGCGAAAACTATCCATGCGAGAACTGTTGTTGTTTAATGTTTTTGTATAACTAGTTTCTTTTTCATATATTTTATTAACCTTTTGAGAATACTTTAATGCACAAATATATAAGCAACAAATTTCGATTCAAAAAAGAATAAATGTTATCCACTTGGTCGTGTTACCTTACCTTGATTGACTTCCTTTTCATCAATCACATATTAGGTTTGATGTTTGACATGTGATTAGATTTATTCCGTAACTATAATTTGACTGTCGGTTCTTATTGACTGAATACGAGTGGTTTTTGAATCATTTAAAACTGTTATCCTGGTCTAGTGCTTAATAATGGATTCTATGGATGGATAGTTGTCATTTGGATTGAAGTTAGTGGATTTATGAGCAAGAGTGTTCGAATATGGTTGTGGAGTGTTGCAGATGCATTTTATGTAGTAGTGGATCAATTTTAAAAGTGATTTGTTTATTTTCATGTTCGCTTTTGGTTTATTTGATAGTAGATACTATCTTCCCTTTGTGGTTGTTTAGTTTGAATTTAGTGATCATTCGGAATTGATTAGATTAGTTATGTGGTGTTTGAAGAAGCCTTGAGAATCGAATTGGCATATTATGAATGTGTGTTATGGATTGCGAAAACTTTCCATGCGAAAACTATTATTTTTAATGTTTTTATATAACTTGTTTCTATTTCATGTATTTTATTTAGCTTTTGAGAATGCATACTTTAATGCATAAATCGATAAGCACCCAATTTCGATTAAAATAAGAATAAATGTATCCACTATGTCGTGTTACCTTGATTTAACTTCTTATTAATCAATCACATATTGGGTTTCATTGTTGACATGTGATTACATTTATTCCGTAACTATAATTTGATTCTCAATTCTTTTTGAGTGAACACAAATGGTTTTTGATCATTTAAAACTCTTATCCATGGTCTAGTGCTTAATAATGGATTCCATGGGTGGAGAGTTGTCATTTGGATTGAACTTTGTGGATTTGTGAGCAAGAGAGTTCGAAGATGGTTGTGGAGTGTTGCAGACTTGTGTAGGAGTGACACAATTTTAAAGGTGATTTGTTTATTTTCATGTTCGCTTTTGGTTTCTTTTTGAAAGTAGATACTATCTTCCCTTTGTGGTTGTTTAGTTTGAATTTAGTGATCATTATAATCAGATTTGATTAGATTATTTTATGAGGGTGTTTAGAAGGCTTGAGAATCGAAATTGCATATTAAAAATGGGTGTTATGGATAACGAAAACTATCCATGCAAGAACTGTTGTTGTTTAATGTTTTTATATAACTAGTTTCTTTTTCATGTATTTTATTAACCTTTCGAGAATACTTTATGTAACACCCCAGAAATTCAGCCTAATAAGAAACCTTAAAACATAATAGGGCCCAATAAAGGCCCGGATTGATTTGGCCTTAGCTAAGAAAACTTAGATAAGAAACAATATTTTGAGCCCATTTAAGGCCCAATATGAATTTACCAACTAAATGAATAAGTAATCATAAAATAACGAATCGTTATGTGACTCAAGGAAAATATAGAAAGATCCAAACTAAACAGATTCAAATCCCATACCGGGTAAAGTTCAGTAATCTAACGCGTACTAACGTCTAAGTTTCATCAGAATTTCCTTATAATGGCTTGATATCCTACCAAAAGCATTGTTAATCATGAATCATATTGTAAATAATGCTTGCTAAAAGATTCTACATCAAAGGTGCATAATCAACTAAGATACGTGGGAGAAACGCGAATACTGGTTACACCGGCATTTAACTGACATCGGTTATGTCAACCAAGCCCTATAACATCGTAAATATTTATCTAATTATTATATTTATTATAATATTCTAATTTTGAGAGGGAGACGTTATCTAGAGCAAATGCGTTTCGAGACGCGACCGAGGCGTGTACCGGCTTGAGATTTAGTCAGACCCGAGAATTTTGACGATAAATATACCCAATTGTTTTATTTCAAGTAGAAGTAATTAGATACATCTACTATAGGTCTTCTAACGAGATTTGATCCAAAAGACCGTTTGACACGCGATCACGAAGATCACGGTGCGTATACGCGATATTGAAGGAAAACCCACCTAAAAACCCTAAGTATATAAGCCTAACATTCCCATTTTTCCCCATTCTTCAAACCCTAAAAGAATGAAAATGCTCCCAAGGAGCTGCACAAGCCGACTTCGCCGGAGCAGGAGGCTCGACGGCAGAGCACGGCGGCGGACGGCGGAGCCGCGGCGGCGAAGGGTGGTTTCTGGCAAGGACTCGACCTACCCCCACTAATTCTGACCTCCTGAATTCAGCGGGGTGGTGGTTTTCTCTGAAACGCAACGATGGTGGAGATATGGACGAGGGAAGTGGCGGCGGCTAGGGTTCCGGCGAGGGTTCCGGCCACCGGAGCCGGCGACTGGTGGCGAGTGCCGCACATGATCTTCTTCCCCTCGACGAGCTCTTTGCAATGGTGGTAGCTATGTTCTCTAATTCGTGGCGGTTTGAAAGTTATCTGCTAATGAAGGTGGCAGCAGCGGCTAGGGTTTTCGGCGACTTGGTGGTTGCCGGTCGTGGCAGTACTGGCCGGAGGTAGGGACCGATGGTGGTTCGTGGTGGTTGCTGCTGTTTGAGGTGAATTAGAACCGTTTGATGTTTTTCTAGTGGTTGCATGTTGAATTCAAAGCAAGATCCTTGATATTTGGTGGTTTGGAGCCGTTCTCCGGCGCGATTTACGGCAGCTCTAGGGCTGCCGGTGGCGGCCAACGGCGATCCATGATGGATGGTGGCTGCCTGTGGTGGCTAATGGTGGTAAGGGCTCTGACGGGGCTGTTTGGTAACGTGTTTTGTTAGACCCTGAAAGGATCATACATGTCAATTCAAGTGCTGGGTTGATGGTTGTTCTGCTGGAAAATCCCACAAGTCCAAGAACCAATGCAGATGAAGAATCTGCATGAAGAATAGCAGACAAGTGTCGGCTAACCGCATTTGTATATGCAGATGACATAGAACAAATGCTGACAAGTGTTTGTTCTTCCGCATTAACAATTGCGGATAGCCAAACACAAATGCTGGCGAGTAATTTGTACATCCGCATTTACTAATGTGGATGCTCAGGAACTAATGCGCCAAGTGTTTGCTCATCCGCATTAGTCAATGCTATGACCAAACACCAATTTTGAAGAAGATAAAGAAATGCTAATGAAGATCAACACATCCACATTAGTTAATTTGGATGAACAAAGGAAATGCTAATAAAGACTTTTGTACTTAGACTAGTTCTCTGATGTATAGGTCAGGGGTAGTTTAGTCTTTTTATTAAAGGCAACTTGTTAGCCTATAAATAGAATAGAAAACTGTTGGATTCTTTATGCCCAAGACACATAGAATATTGATGTGGTTAGTACATTATGATCCAAGTCGGGTCATACCCAATAACAAGCTTAGCAAACACCGATTATGTTGGATTCTTTATGCCCAAGACACATAGAACATTGATGTGGTTAGTACATTATGATCCAAGTCGGGTCATACCCAATAACAAGCTTAGCAAACACCAAATAATATTTAATTGATGATATGATCATACAATTAAATAAATACACCAATTTAAAAAATGGGTTTTCTAAATAAGTTGCATATGAGATTGAACAACTTATATGGATATTTTGTTCATGGATATTATTTGTAATGTTGTTTAATTTAGTTAAATAACATCAAATAATAATAATAGTGTGTGTATAAGTTATATAATTAAAAGGTTAATTAGATAACTTATAATTGTAATTAGTTAAACAAAATAAAAGGGAGTTTTTGGGGGGAAAACCCCAAAACCTTTGGAATTCGGCCACCCCCTTTAAGGGGTCTTTGGCCTTTTGTTTTAGGTGTGACACGAGGTGATTGTGAGAAACGTATGTAGTCAAGATGGAATTTGTTCCTTTTATTCGTTGAGAGCAAGATGTCTAAGGCCTGATTAAGTTAAATCAACAAGGAATGATCATTTTGTGTCCTTGGATTTAACATGACATCTGTAACAAAAGGATAAATGATTGATTCACATAAATCATTTCAAGTTGGATACTTGAAGGGGATGATGTTATTGAATGGCTTTTAGTCATGCTTATTTAGGGTAGTAAACCATTGTTAGGCGGTATTTACTGCTTGCATCAATCTTCTATGAATCTTGTGCAAGTGGGAGATTGTTGGATTATTTATGCCCAAGACACATAGAACATTGATGTGGTTAGTACGTTATGATCCAAGTCGGGTCATACCCAATAACAAGCTTAGCAAATACCAATTAATATTTAATTGATGATATGATCATGCAATTAAATAATTACACCAATTTAGAAAAGTGGGTTTTCTAAATAAGTTGCATATGAGATGGAACAACTTATAGGGATATTTTGTTCACGGGTATTATTTGTAATGTTAATGTTTTGGTTAAATAACATCAAGTATTAAAAGTGTGTATAAGGTATATAATTAAAAGGTTAATTACATAACTTATTCTAATTACTAGTTAAAATAATTTGTAGATAAAATGGGGGGGAAACCCCAATTTGAAGTGTGTTTCGGCCGCCCCTTTAGAGAGGTTGGTTCCTTTTGTTTCATTAGAGGTCTTGGAACAATACACTCTTAACTAGACACACACTCCACCTCTCTCTCTCTCTCTCATACATGCAAGAACCAAAAGGTGAAGAATTCTCTCTATTTTAAAGAAAAACTCACGGCTGGAATAGGGTTCCACCAGCCCTCTTGGTTCGTTTTGGTGTAGAAATCCTAGCAACAAAGGTGCTTTGATTGATGCTTGTGGGTATGGAAGCTTGAGGACACCTCTCCTTGGTGTTTTGGCCATTCAAGAACATCATCTTCTTCCTCATATCTCATGTTTTTAGCAGCTCAACAAAGGTAGTTTTATGGGTGCTTATTTTGGTTGTTATCTCTTCTTGATAGCTAGTTAATTCACATATATTTGATCCTTGTTCTTGGGTTTGTTATTGCTAAGTATTAATCCTTAATTTCTGTTTACAAAACATAATATTAAGGTTTTATTCCGCTGCGTTTTTCATGTTTAAATGGTTAAACAACTTTGATAATGGTCTAACAAACCCAACACCTTATTGGTCTTCGGCTCATCAAAAGAAGTTGAAGACAATGCAATAGTAATTGATCCTATAGTCATGTTTTGAGGATCATTTGCTAATGTTGATGAAGATTTTCCTTCGGAAGATCTTTCTTTCACTGCAGCAGGCTTTAGTATTTTGGAAGTATTCCTTTCTTTCGAGACCAAATTTTCTTCCATAGGCAAGTTTCCTTCCGAAGGAAAAACATTTTCCTTCCGAAGCTTGTTCTTCTTCTCCAAACTCATAGAAGTTTCTTTCTTGGTCATGTGGTGAGTACTCTTTGGATTGTAAACATAATCTTTAGCAAGATGAGAGGTACTCCCACACATGGCACAGTCCATGTTCTTCCTCTAGGAGTCTTCTTTTGTGAACAAGGATGAACTTGATCACTTTCCTTCTCCATCTTCATCTTTGCAGATGTTGTGGCAAATCTTGTGGGGATAGAACTACCTTTGGAGCTGGATGATTCAGGTTGTACAGCAGTGGCGCACAACTAATCAGCCTTCTTCTTGATGATGGGATGACTTGGACATGAACTAGAACTCTTGTTATTGACAAGTTTGTGTCTTCCGCCTTAACCACCTCAAATCTTGCAGAGATCAAGACTTGTTTCTTTGCAGAGTTTAAGGTGGCCTTGATCTCTGGAGCCTCCTTGGACTTTCTCTTGGCTTTCCTGATCAAGTTCTTTCTTTTGGACTTGGTCATCCCAAGAGCTTTACTCTCCTCATAGGAATGGTGTCCCTTCTTAGAATGCTCTTCTTCACTCTTCTCAGAGCCATTCTTCACCATCTCCTCTTCATCCTCTTCAGTCAAGAGGTCTATGAGGGGAAGCTCATCTACACAAGTTCCACACCTAGGAGATCTTACTGACAAGATTGTGTGTGGAGGAGCTATCTCACTAGATCCCAGTCCCTGCTTATTTTGATAATAAACTTTTGCATGCAAGGATGAGGATATTATGTTCTTGAAGGTCTCTTCTTCAAGAACACATTTTTCTGTCTTGGCTTTGCTGATCACAAGCTTAGTCTGGCATTCAGTCAACTTAATTATGAGGTCATTGATTTGAGTCCTGTAGTTGGTGTGCTCATGTTTAAGAGTTGAAATGGTTTTCTCTAAGTCCTCTATTTTCAGTTTATAATCATTTTCAGCTCTTTTAAAATTAGCTTTTAAGATATTTAAGGACTCAAGATCAGATCTCATCTCTAAGTTATAGGACCTGTATCTATTTACTTTAGCAATACATTTAGGAGTACAAAGATGTTCCAATACCTTGGCTTCATCATGGTCTGCCATGAGTGCTTGGTTTGGGGATGCAATTTCCACCTGAAAGCACCATTCAAAGCCTCCTTTTTCAACAGCAACTGCAGCTTGCTGCTTTGGCTTCTCATTCTGGGGCGTTCTATCAGTGTAGTTTGGTCTGGCTTGTGTTTGGCCATCATTTATCCTTGGTGCCTTACATTCCCTTGCAAAGTGTCCTATCTGGTTACAGTTATAACACTTTACTTTGCCTTTATCCAGCCCAAACTTTTCCCTGGCTGCATTGCTTGGAAACTTCCTCCCTGTCCCCTTGTAGAACTTCTTGGCTCTATGAGTGAGAATTGCCATTTGCTGAACTATCTTCATGTACTCCAGATCATCTGGATGGAAACAATCCAAGTCTTTAAGGGTGAAGAGAAAATTGCCTGTGCTCTCATCAGCAGAAACAAAAGCATGAGAAGAACTTGTCTCTTGGAATGGACTTCCTTGAGTGTAGCTTTCTCTCGGAGTCTCTAAGATGGTGATGAAAGTACCCTTTTGTGAGTTGTCAGGGTAGCATATAAGATGATGTTGTGGTTTAATGCTATCATTTTCAACCACATGGAGGGCTGAACTCTATTAACTGATGGAATTACCAGATGAGTTTTGCATGTTCATGTTCATCTGGTATCCATTGAGAATACCATACAACTCTGTAAGTGTAAGAGTCTTAAGGTTCTCGGTCCTCTTGATAACAACACAGTAATATGTCCATTGTCTAGGAAGAGATGACATAAACTTCCTCACAATATCCCTGTTCTCAAGAGTTACTCCAACATCCGTTAGAGTATCCACGATCTCAACATACCTAAAGTATTGTTGAGTCATGGTTTCACCTGCTTTGAAGGTGAAGTTCTAAAACTGATGCTTCAGGAGGTCCTTCTTGTTCTCCTTAGATTCATTGGACCCCTCATACATGAGCTTCAATGCCTCACATAGTTGCTTGGCAGTTTTGCACTTCTTAAAGCCTCTGTAGATGGAGTTTGCTTGAGCAGTTAGAAGGATTGTCAAGGCTTTTTGATCAATCTCTATTCTTTTTCTTTCATCATCAGAACAGTCAGCCACAGCCTTTGGAATCATACCACCTCCAGCAGCACCTGAAGAGGTGCTTGGTATGTAAGGTCCTTGGACAACATAGTCCCACATCTTGGAGTCTTGAGACTTGATAAAGCCTTCCATTCTTTGACACCAAGTATCAAAGTCTTTAGGAGTGATCAGTGGGGACTTTGTCATAGTTCCATTTTCCATATCAGTCTTAGTAATAGCTGCCATTTGAGTTGTTAAGTATTTATGTGTGTGAGGGATCTTAAGATGGTGAGATCTTATAATCAAGAGCATGGAATGCTCCGATACCAAATGCATGACCGTTTAAGGGTGGTCACTTACAACACAACAACATAATGAGGAGAGTTCTTTAGAACACTTAACATATCAAATAGGGAACTGGTAAATTATGACTATGATACTAAGAACACAAGTAAAATATTTGATAGAACAAGATTGCAAACAACACAAGTATTTGGTTTTCAAGAATGTTGTATATTTCTCTCAAGTTCTTTTACAAGCATTACAAAGCATAGAAAGAAAATTACAAGCACTTGAGATACTTTATACTACATCCTACAGCCGGTCATACTTTGAAGGCCACCTTGCTACATAAGACTAGACAACTACAAAATGAAATGTAGAGTCAAAAGGTAGATTGTCATTTGACTAGTGACTATGACATGCATAACTCACATCTTAATATATTACAAAAAGGATAAAAGTACATAAAGTAGAAAGCACAGACTCAAGACCTCAATGTACAGTTACCAAAAGCATGGATCATGTAAGTTGATGACTAAACAGAGTTGCAACGGAAAGGTGGTCCAGCTTTTTGATAAAGTACAACAGATAAAAGCATGTATCTAAAAGTCTTCAGAAGAAATCTGTCTTCACTCTTTGGCTTTGGAAGACTTTGTCTTTGAAGCTTTGGAAGACTTCACGTTTGGCTTCAGAAGATGCTGGTCTTGGCTTTGGAAGATTTTACACATAGAATATTTTCTAGTGCATTGTGTAAAACTTTCGAAGCATCTCTATTTCTGTACTTCAGTGCATGCATGCAGAAAAACTTTTGATGTTTTGGATGCATAAGACTTATAAGAATCCTTACAGATACTATCTTCTATTTGTGGTTGTTTAGTTTCAATTTATTGATCATTATATTCGGATTTGATTAGATTCGTTTATGTGGGTGTTTAGAAGGCTTGGGAATCGAATTGGCATATTATGAAGGGGTGTTATGGATCACGAATACTATCCATGCGAGAACTGTTGTTGATGAATGTTTTTGTATAACTAGTTCCTTATTCAAGTATTTTATTTACCTTTCGAGAATACTTTAATGCACAAATCTATACGAACCCAATTTCAATTGAAATAGGAATAAATGTTATCCACTTGGTCGTGTTACCTTGATTTAACTTCCTTTTAATCAATCACATATTGGGTTTCACGTTTGACATGTGATTGCATTTATTTCGTGACTATAATTTGATTGTCGATTCTTATTGAGTGAATACGAGTGGCTTTTGATCATTTAAAACTCGTATCCATGGTCTAGTGATTAATAATGGATTCAATGGGTGGAGAGTTGTCATTTGGATTGAACTTAGTGCATTTGTGTGAAAAAGTGTTCAAAGATGGTTGTGGATTGTTGCGGATGCATTTTTTGTAGTAGTGGATCGATTTTAAAAGTGATTTGTTTATCTTCATGTTCTGTTTTGGTTTCTATTTAAAATTAGATACTTTCTTCCTTTTGTGGTTAATTAGTTTGAATTTAGTGATCATTATAATAGAATTTGATTAGATTAGTTTATGAGGATGTTTAGAAGGCTTGAGAATCGAATTGGCATATTATGAATGTGTGTTATGGATCGCGAAAACTATCCATGCATGAGCTATTGTTTTTTAATGTTTTTGTATAATTAGTTCCTTTTTCATGTATTTTAATTAGCTTTTGAGAATACTTTAATGCACAAATCTATAAGCACCCAATTTCGATTGAAATAAGAATAAATGTTATCCACTTGTTTGTGTTACCTTGATTTAACTTCCTTTTAATCAATCACATATTGGGTTTCATGTTTGACATGTGATTACATTTATTCTGTAACTATAATTTGATTCTCAGTTCTTATTGAGTGAATATGAGTGGTTTTTGATTATTTAAAACTTGTATCCATGGTCTAGTGCTTAATAATGGATTCCATTGGTGGAGAGTTGTCATTTGTAACGCCCCAAATAAATTCTAAGCGAGCCAATTGATAATAATGGGCTTAGACTAGACCATTTAATGAAAATAAGACGGATATGGGTTATAGACCGAGTTAACTCTGCGGGTTATGAGTTTGACGTGTTTGAGATCCCGGGAACGCCTAGTATATATAAACGGATCAGCTTGAGCAGCTCTCATTTGCAACTCAAAACTCTAGTTCTAGAGAGAGAGAGAGTAGAGAGAGAAAGTAGAGAGAATTGAAGATCTAAGGCTCGGTTGATCTTGGGATTTAAGATTGGCGTTCGTGAGCATCCAAACAACAAGAAAACGCCAAGAATCCAGGTAAGAAACATCATCTAATAGTTCCTTTTGATGTAAACCCGGATTCTAGGGTTTGGGGTTTTTGAAAATGGTAAAGATCTGCCCAAAACTCACGTTTTTGTGTAAGAAAACATGTAAGAAGCTTAGAAATAGCTTATTGGGTGATAAACCAAGGTTTTGGATGTAAAATATTGAAGTTTTGGGTCAAAAATGGGTTGGTTCGTAATTTTCAGCCCGTTCTGCGAAACTGGGTGTTCATCCAGCGAAACTAGATATTCAATCAGCGAAACTGTGGATCTTCCTGCGAAATTATAGTTTCGCAGGTAGTTTCGCAGACATGTTTTTCCAACGAAAGTTGGGTGAAATTGGCAGCAAAACTGGCAGCGAAGATGCCAGCGAAACTGCCAGCGAATGTGCTAGCGAAACTAGCAGCGAAACTGCTGGTGAAACTAGCAGCGAAACTGTTGGCGAACCTAGCTGCGAAATTGCTGATCTTGCAGCGAAATTAGCAGTGAATTTAGGCAGAAAGTAACCCCTTTAAGTGTTAGCTATTCTACAGGCTGTGTAGAGTGATCTTAGCCTTGTAAGCTTAGCCTAGAAGTTATTCGTGGTATCCAGGTGAGTTCTAGATCCCCTATTTATAAGTTTTCCATGTTTTGGGGCTATTATGCATACTAAATTTACGTTTTAAATGACCAAGATTTTAAGGGGTTTTAACAGGAAGAACGCTTTTCCAGCCAGGGGCGTTGCCCCTTGGACCCCACTAGGGGCTGCTGCCCCTAGGACCCCGTTGTCAGGGGCTGCCGCCCCCGAACCCCCGCTGTCCCGCGGCGGGTCAGTTATGTTTTATGATGATTAGTACTTGGTATGTTGTGTTCTTAATAAGTTAAGTATTATATATATTAAAGTGGAAGATAATATTAATGAAAAGTGAAACTTAATGAATGTTACCCCCGGGCCCGTTTGATGATGAAAAGTCTTGCAAGCACTATGATAGACTTCACTTATGTGAGTCTGATGTATGATGATGGATCTGTATTCATGAGCGGGCTATATGCCTTGCAGTGTGGATCAACTGTCGGGGGTTAGCTACCGTTTCATGTGTACCGACAGGGATTGACATTTGTTGTCGATCAACATGGAGCTCTTGCTTTGTGCAATCTCGTTTATGATGAAAGTGAAAGATAATGAAAGATAATGAATGAATGAAAGATAATGAACATGCTTATTATGATGCAAGTAATGTTATGTACTATGTTGTATGTATGGTCATTATATGAAGGATAAAGTTTATATTTACTTATATTATTTAAAACTAGAACTCGCTCAGCGAAGCTGACTTTTGTGCATAATAGTTGGCAGGTAAGAGCTGATGCTGAGGATGGCACACGGAGCTACTTGGGGAGCTATGGATGGCATTCAAGTTTATGAAATCCTTTATTGTAATTTAAGAACAAGTAATATGTTTTGTTTACAATTAAATGACAAATGTATGAGTACGATGTGTTTTTCAGAGGTTTAAATGAATGTCTAATTATTTCCACTGTAATGTTTTATTATTAAACTAATTTTGTGCTATGATTAACCAACTGTGAGGCTTCCCGGGAACGGGGCCTTACAAGTTGGTATCAGAGCCAAAGTTTAAGAGAATTGGGCAAATATTTTTCAAAACCTAAACTTAAACTGAAAATGGGACCGAATAAAGGATGCCAATCCAAGTAGCTGCGTGCCATCAGGTATTTTCTTTAATGTTAATCGGCATTACGTGCGCGTGTTATGTGGTTTATGTGCCTTTAGTAGATTTAGATACTAATGTAGTCAGGATAGGAAATGCTTGGGGTATGAAGAGTAAAGTAAGTGGCTAATCACAACTGGCCACTGTAATTAGGGACTTACTATACTTGATGTAAACTAAGCTATTCCCTTGAATGATCGCGTTAGTGTTTGAATCTTATAGCGTGTTAGAGGATGGTCGGTGGTAGATCATTGAAGGTTTCATCAGGTGAAGGTTGTAGTGGACGTGGTGCTGGACCGCGTGTCACGAGAAGCATGACTAGGGCTGCTGAAATGGCACTCAAAGAGCCCGAGATCAATCACCCGGAAGGCGGTGATGATGGTGCTAGTCTGAGGACCACATTGAAAAAGGTTGTTGTCGAGGAAGTTCAACAGGTTATGCAGACGTTTCTGCCGTTTATGGTGACCGAGGTAATTAGGGCGGTGAAGGAGACGACCGCGATTGAAATAAATAAGAAGAGTAGCGGTGACAAGAATTGGAACGGAAAGCGGGTTGAACGTGGGGGTTACACTCCAAACAAAAAGGTTGCCAGGACAGATGACTGGCGTGTAGCTTCGTCCGGTGTGGAGACGAGGAAGAGTGGTAAGTGTGCTAAAGGGCATAGTGGTGAGTGTAGGTGGGAATCAAACCTCTGCTTCAAATGTGGGAGGTCCGGTCATCTGGCAAAGAATTGTGGGGTGAAGAGGTGTTATAACTGTGGCAGAAAGGGTCATATAAGCAGAGACTGCAAGAAGCCGAGGGACAAGAGTTTTTGGGCGAGGAGGAAGACTGGACCTGGAGGGCAGGAGGCGAGCGTAGAGCCTTCACGATGACCAGGGAGGAGGCTAAGACGGACCCCGATGTCACGTCAGGTACGTATCTAGTAATCAAACTCTTGCTTCTGTGTTGTTTGATTCTGGTGATAGTAGGAGTTTTATTTCTGCTGCCTTTTGTGCTACGATGCCCGTTAGGAGTAGAAGTATTGATGAGCCCTTTTATGTAGAAACTGCCATAGGTAAGTCCACCAGGATTTCTGAGCAGATAGAAGTCTGTGATATAAAATCAAAAGGTCATAAGTTTCCTGTTAGACCATTCGTGATGACCTTAGGCGGTTTCGATATAGTCCTAGGAATGGATTGGTCAGCGGACTACGAGACGGATATCGTATGTCGCAAGAAGATGGTCGGAATAACAGTGCCTGGCGGTAGTTCAATGATGATCTACGGTGACTTAGTCACTACGATTCCGAAGATGATTTCGATGGCGGTGGCGGGAAGGTGCATAAGACACGGATGTAGTGCTTATTTGGCGTACTTGAAGGAAGTGGACATATCAACACCACAATTACCCTATGTACTAGGTGTGTGTGACTTTCCAGATGTGTTCCTAGAAGATTCACCAGGTGTAACACCGGATCGTGAGATTGAGTTGCAGATAGATCCGGTACCCGGTGCCTAACCTGTTGTTAAGGCGCTATAACATTTAGCCCCTCTGAAACGAAGGAATTGATGAAGCAATTGCAAGAGTTGCTCAATAAGCGGTTCATTTGACCATGTATCTCTCTTTGAGGTGCTCAGGTCTTGTCTAGGAAGAAGAAGGGCAGAAGTATGAGTGTGTATATTGACTAAGTTGACCCGTAAGGATGTAAAATTTGTATGGGGTCAAGCTCAAGAGAAGACGTTTGAGGAATCAAAGGCGAAGTTGACTCAAGCTCCTGTCTTGTCCTTACCTGATGGAAGCGAAGATTTCGTGGGTTATTCAGATGCTTCTTACTCGGGGTTGGGATGTGTCTTGAGGCAGCAAGGAAAGGTTATAGCCTACGCATCCCGACAGTTGAAAGTTCATGAGGTCAATTATCCCACTCACGACTTGGAGCTAGCAGTCGTGGTCTTTGCGTTAAAGATATGGAGCACTACCTATACGAGACGAAGTGCACCATATTCATTGACCACAAGAGCTCGGAGTACTTCTTCGAGCAGAAGGACTTGAACATGAGGCAGAGGAAATGGTTGGATCTCATAAAGGATTATGATTGTGAGATTCATTACCATCCGGGCAAGGCCAACGTGGTGGCAAATGCCCTTAGTCGAAAGGAAAGACCCGAGCCGATGCGGGTGAAGGCTTATTAGTTGACTATGACCTCCAATGTGATGAACTAGGTCAAGGAGTTTAAAGATGAGGCATCGAAGGAAGATCATCTTAACTCCGGAAGGAAGAGAGAGGTCTAGTCGCGGAACTGGGTGAAAACACTCTCGGTGTTAAAACCCGATTCGAACGAATATGGATTCCTCGTTAAGGGGATTTATGAGGGAAGATTATGGATGAAGCTTATAAGACTTGATACTCCATTGTAAGGCCCCGTTCCCGGGACGCTTACCGTTGGCCATTCATCGCACATAAATCATACATTACATTTATTTTCATTCATAAATAGTTGCAGCGGAAACATTAAAAACACCATTTCATTTCATCAAAATACTTTTGCACAAGTACAATCGTTCTGTTAACAATATCATGTTACATTTATTACAAAAGCATTAAACATAATGGATGCCATCCAAAATACGCTGAGTAGCCGCCCCGTGCCATCCTCAGCAACATACCTGCCAACTGGAAACACATCAAAGTCAGCGTTGCTGAGTGAGTTCTAGTTTATATAAAACTTACTTTTCTATCGTAAAACCGTTCTTTACTTTCTTTATAAAACATCCGTTACATACATGCGTTCACACATCATACGTACATACA
The DNA here is from genome assembly GCA_025215565.1 of Flaveria ramosissima. Taxonomy (NCBI): domain Eukaryota; kingdom Viridiplantae; phylum Streptophyta; class Magnoliopsida; order Asterales; family Asteraceae; genus Flaveria; species Flaveria ramosissima. The sequence goes on from CM046041.1 coordinate 12,889,340, forward strand.
GATAATATCATTATTATCTTCATCATTACGTTCGTTATACTCATCCATTATCATACATCATTATCTTTCACTTCATTCTAGATCCTGTCAGACTTTACCCTCTTCATGGCACACAGCCACGATTACTGAGGTCGAATGACAAGGATCCCATTTCATACATTATTAGGATCGTTCATTAACGTTCATTTCATGCGTTCATTCATTCATTCATCTCTTTACTCATCACCCTTCCTTACGCGAATCTTGTCTTATGCAATATCCCCGACTCATGCTCGAAAGCTGATGCTGTGCCGGGACCTGCTCACAAGCCCCCGACTCATGTCCGAAGACTGACACAACACCGGGATACGCGACAAAGATCCCATACGAGTCAATCACAGGAATTGAACTCCATCCGAGGCTGTTGCAACACCAAGTCGCTCACCTCATTAGCCATCTCAGTGAATGTACGCTATCCGAGTCTTTTGCACCCCTAGGGTTGCTCACCTCATTGCCCATCACGATAGCAAGCTATCCGAGTCTTTTGCAACAACAAGGTTGCTCACCCCAAGGCAACATCACGATAGCGCGTACTCGAGTCTTTTGCAACGACCGGGTTGCTCACCTCATACATATGCATGGCTTCATGCTACACCCCCGGAGTTATGCGTAACCCGGGTAACCATCATACAATACACCCCCAACATTATGGGTACTACACCCCCCCGAAGTGGGTACATCACCCCCACCGAAGTGGGTACATCACCCCATCAATATGGGTACATCACCCCCACCAAGTGGGTACATCACCCCCACCGAAGTGGGTACATCACCCCATCAATATGGGTACATCACCCCCACCAAGTGGGTACATCATCCCACCAAAGTGGGTACATCACCCCCACCAAAGTGGGTACATCATCGAAGGTCAGCCACAAAGACTGGAACCCTTGCGTGCACACTATAAGCTAGCTGAACCTCTCACGGTTGAGCCTAAGGCATTAGAGCCGTGCACTTCGCTTCGCTTCACATACATACCTCACGCGATTTCATTCATTCATTAATGCATGCATTCATTCATTATGTTCCTCTTTTCTTTATCTTTCACTTTACGTTACATAATACTTTCATTCCATTCATTAACGTTCAACACAAAGACATAGAAAGATAATCATACATAGCAAGGAACACAACATAAACATAAACATACGGCATCGTCATACATACGCATCAATCATACATCACATTACGCACATCATACATACGATGCAACACACGTACCGTCGTGCCTAACGCAACACATAACATCATACATATCATTATCATCTCCATCAACATCCACATCATAAGCTCATCATCCTACGTTACCTCATACCGTCCATGCCCTTCACATCGTCGAGTAATTCCATCTCGGTTATCATTTCTGAACACTTAGGCGAATGGGCATCTATGCGAATGGACCCTATGCGAATGGACTATGGGCGAATGGACCTCTATGCGAATGGACTCCCAGTCGCATAGCTTTCATGCGTATGGCCTCCAGTCGCATGACTTCAGGCGTATGGGCTTCAGTCGCATACTCTTCATGCGAATGAACCTCAGTCGCATGGCCTCCAGGCGCATGGACTTCAGTCGCATAACCTCCGTGCGAATGAACCTCAGTCGCACCATCCCTCAATCGCATGACTCCCAAGCACATGAACTCCAATCGCATGACCATCATGCGTATGGACCTCAGTCGCATAGCAAACGTGCGTATGGACCTCAGTCGCACTTCAATCGGCCGAATGGCCTCCAGTCGCCCTCCAGTCGGTCGCCTAGCCCTAGCTGGTGCAGAGTGCAGTTAGGTCGACTGCAGCCGCGGGTTTTCGACCTCCAACCCCTTCCAAACCTCTTTTAAGCTCAAATCAACCCTTCTAAAGGTTAGGGAATCATACCATGACCTCATACAAGCATAACCAAGCAAGAAATCGAGCCTCAAACGCATCATACACATACATACATACATCAAAACGGGTTTTCACCCAAAAACTCGAAAATAGGTTTTTGAACGTGTTCCAGCCCCAAAATCAGTTGAAAACGTGTAAAAGAGGGGTCCTAGAACTCACCTTAACGATCCCGTCGAGTAGGGCTTCGATTTGAGTCACTCCACGTCGATTTTGGCTACTCGAACCACCCCGGGCCAACACTTCTTCTTTTTTTTTTTTTCTCTTCTTTCTCTCTAGGCTGAAAATGGGGAGAATGGGAGTGCCTCCTCCTTTTATACTCCCTTGCATCAAAGTTTCTCTCGTTGGCGGGTTTGGTCCCTCGACTTTGGACTTTATTTCTTTTTCTTCTCTCGTCGGCTACAAAGGAAATTTCGGGTGTTACAAGTCCACCCCCCTTAAATGGGTTTCGTCCCCGAAACCTATCATTCCTTAAACCGTCGCAAGCAATTCTGTCTCATCTATTCTCCAGTCTCCCACCTGGAGTTCAATCGGTCTACGTCGCTTATCCACACACGACTTCTTATCTATCTTTGGCTACCTCTCTCGGGGCTTTGATTCCTTTCGAATTTCTCAGTCGTTGCCTCAGTCACCTCAATATTTCCCAAACGTTTTTGGTGCTTGGCCTTCACTTGTAGACAAGTAAGGCATCTACTCACTTACTCACTACTCATCATGTCACGCTTCATGCACCTTCCCGCCATTGCCATCGAAATCACCTTCGGAATCGTCGTGACTCAATCACCTTAAGCCATTACCATGATCCCCTCATGCGCTATTAACCGTATCATCTCTTTTGCGACACCTAGTGTTCGCTCCGTAGTCCGTCAAACAATCCATTCTTAGGCTACATCGAATGGCGTATCTATATTCTTACCACTAACAGGCAATTTAGCACAGAAAGCAGTAGGAATAAAACTTTTACTAACGCCAACATTAAATAACACAAGCCAAGATCTATTTACTAGGAACATACCTGACATAACATCGAAGTCCGTCCTAGCTTCCTCCGATCTTCTTCACTCCCGAGCCTCCAGCCCTTTGCTTCTTACAGTCCCTGCTCTTATGACCTTCCTCACCACAAGAATAACACTTCCCCATACCGCAGTTCTTCGCTACATGTCCGGTCCTTCCACAACGAAAGCAGGCATCAGTCCCCAATCTACATTCCCCGGGTGCCTGTGTCCACACTTGTCACACCTTTCCGAACCCACATCATCCATGACCACTCGCTGGTCATCCACCCGTGCACCTTTGTTACTTGGAGCGGCTCCGTCGCGTCCCAATCGCTTCCCGTCCCAATCCCGATCACCATCTCCTTTCTTGCTACCTTCTGTCACCACCATCAATCTTTCATCGTATAATCTTCCCGCTAAATCAACCGCCGACCTAAACGTGCTCGGTCGGGCAGCAATCATGTGCCTACGAATGTCCGCTGGCAAGCCATGAATATACCTCTTGATCTTTCGTGAGAGGGTGTCACCTGATCCGGCACCAGTCGTGCCATTTCGTTGAACTTGGTGGTGTATTGCTGATGCGTCATTGTTCCCGCCTCCAGCTGCAGGAACTCTCTTTCTACTTTATCCATCTCACGGTGAGGACAGAACTCCTCAATCACCAGCCTCTTCAACTCTGACCATCTCATCCTCCAATAGCCCTGCTTCCCTCAACTTGACTATGTTGTCCCACCAGCACAAAGCTGAGTCCACGAAAGAGTGGGTAGCAAACTTTACTTTCTGATCCTCTCTCGGCACTCGCTGATGTTTAAAACACTTCCATCTCCCTCACCCACCGGTGAGCAGCAGCAGCAGTGCCATTACCATCAAAAGTAGGGGGCTTGCATCGCTGAAACGCCCCATAGTTACAGCCTCGTGCCGCCTCCGGCGCAGGCTCTTCCTCTTCTTCTTCCTCTTCGTCATCGGAGAGACCCTTTCAGTCTCAGGGTCGTCTCCTTTCACCCCGAAGGTCTACCCCTTTCCTTTCTCTCCTCTTCTCTAACAGCCTTTATAACTTCGGTCACCACAGACGGTAGGATCGTCTGCATGACCTGATGCACTTCCTCCACGACCGCCTCTCTCATCGAGGCCCTCTGATTAGCATTCTCATCACCGCCCTCAGGATGAGGGTCACAGGTTCTTCGTGAACTACCCTTTCGGCCCTTGCCCTTCCTCTTGTGACCCGTGGTTCAGCACCACGTCCACCGTCACCTCCACCACGAGAAGCTTTCGAGGATCTTCCACCAGCCATTCTCTAAACACACTGAAAGATTCAAACACTAACACGGTCATTCAAGGAACAGCTCAGTTTATGTCAAGTATAGTAAGTCCCTAATTACAGTGGCCAGTTGTGATTAGCCACTTACTTTACTCTTCATACTCCGAGCATTACCTATCCTGACTACATCAGTATCTAAATCTACCAGCAACACATAAACCATAACACATGCGCACGTAAACCGGTTAACTTTACAAAATACCTGATGGCACGCAGCTACTCAGATTGGCATCCCATTCCCTTTCCGTCCCATTCTCAGTTTAAGATTAGGTTTTTTTGAAAATTTTACCCAATTCACTTAAACTTTGGCTCTGATACCAACTTGTAAGGCCCGTTCCCCCGGGACGCTTACAGTTGGCCATTCATCGCACATAAACATACATTACATTATTTTCATTCATAAATAGTTGCAGCGGAAACATTAAAACATTTCATTTCATCAAAATACTTTTGCACCCAAGTACAATCGTTCTGTTAACAATATCATGTTACATTTATTACAAAAGCATTAAACATAATGATGCCATCCAAAATACGCTGAGTAGCCGCCCCGTGCCATCCTCAGCAACATACCTGCCAACTGGAAACACATCAAAGTCAGCGTTGCTGAGTGAGTTCTAGTTTTATATTAAAACTTACTTTTCTATCGTAAAACCGTTCTTTACTTTCTTTATAAAACATCCGTTACATACATGCGTTCACACATCATACGTACATACAGATAATATCATTATTATCTTCATCATTACGTTCGTTATACTCATCCATTATCATACATCATTATCTTTCACTTCATTCTAGATCCTGTCAGACTTTACCCTCTTCATGGCACACAGCCACGATTACTGAGGTCGAATGACAAGGATCCCATTTCATACATTATTAGGATCGTTCATTAACGTTCATTTCATATGCGTTCATTCATTCATTCATCTCTTTACTCATCACCCTTCCTTACTCGAATCTTGTCTTATGCAATATCCCCGACTCATGCTCGAAAGCTGATGCTGTGCCGGGACCTGCTCACAAGCCCCCGACTCATGTCCGAAGACTGACACAACACCGGGATACGCGACAAAGATCCCATACGAGTCAATCACAGGATTGAACTCCATCCGAGGCTGTTGCAACACCAAGTCGCTCACCTCATTAGCCATCTCAGTGAATGTACGCTATCCGAGTCTTTTGCACCCCTAGGGTTGCTCACCTCATTGCCCATCACGATAGCAAGCTATCCGAGTCTTTTGCAACAACAAGGTTGCTCACCCCAAGGCAACATCACGATAGCGCGTACTCGAGTCTTTTGCAACGACCGGGTTGCTCACCTCATACATATGCATGGCTTCATGCTACACCCCCGGAGTTATGCGTAACCGGGTAACCATCATACAATACACCCCCAACATTATGGGTACTACACCCCCACCGAAGTGGGTACATCACCCCCCCGATGGGTACTCACCCCATCATATGGGTACATCACCCCCACCAAAGTGGGTACATCACCCCCACCGAAGTGGGTACATCACCCCCATCAATATGGGTACATCACCCCCACCAAAGTGGGTACATCATCCCCACCAAAGTGGGTACATCACCCCCACCAAAGTGGGTACATCATCGAAGGTCAGCCACAAAGACTGGAACCCTTGCGTGCACACTATAAGCTAGCTGAACCTCTCACGGTTGAGCCTAAGGCATTAGAGCCGTGCACTTCGCTTCGCTTCACATACATACCTCACGCGATTTCATTCATTCATTAATGCATCATTCATTCATTACGTTCCTCTTTTCTTTATCTTTCACTTTACGTTACATAATACTTTCATTCCATTCATTAACGTTCAACACAAAGACATAGAAAGATAATCATACATAGCAAGGAACACAACATAAACATAAACATACGGCATCGTCATACATACGCATCAATCATACATCACATTACGCACATCATACATACGATGCAACACACGTACCGTCGTGCCTAACGCAACACATAACATCATACATATCATTATCATCTCCATCAACATCCACATCATAAGCTCATCATCCTACGTTACCCTCATACCGTCCATGCCCTTCACATCGTCGAGTAATTCCATCTCGGTTATCATTTCTGAACACTTAGGCGAATGGGCATCTATGCGAATGTACCCTATGCGAATGGACTATGGGCGAATGGACCTCTATGCGAATGGACTCCCAGTCGCATAGCTTTCATGCGTATGGCCTCCAGTCGCATGACTTCAGGCGTATGGGCTTCAGTCGCATACTCTTCATGCGAATGAACCTCAGTCGCATGGCCTCCAGGCGCATGGACTTCAGTCGCATAACCTCCGTGCGAATGAACCTCAGTCGCACCATCCCTCAATCGCATGACTCCCAAGCATATGAACTCCAATCGCATGACCATCATGCGTATGGACCTCAGTCGCATAGCAAACGTGCGTATGGACCTCAGTCGCACTTCAATCGGCCGAATGGCCTCCAGTCGACCTCCAGTCGGTCGCCTAGCCCTAGCTGGTGCAGAGTGCAGTTAGGTCGACTGCAGCCGTGGGTTTTCGACCTCCAACCCCTTCCAAACCTCTTTTAAGCTCAAATCAACCCTTCTAAAGGTTAGGGAATCATACCATGACCTCATACAAGCATAACCAAGCAAGAAATCGAGCCTCAAACGCATCATACACATACATACATACATCAAAACGGGTTTTCACCCAAAAACTCGAAAATAGGTTTTTGGACGTGTTCCAGCCCCAAAATCAGTTGAAAACGTGTAAAAGAGGGGTCCTAGAACTCACCTTAACGATCCCGTCGAGTAGGGCTTCGATTCGAGTCACTCCACGTCGATTTTGGCTACTCGAACCACCCCGGGCCAACACTTCTTCTTTTTTTTTTTTTTCTCTTCTTTCTCTCTAGGCTGAAAATGGGGAGAATGGGAGTGCCTCCTCCCTTTTATACTCCCTTGCATCAAAGTTTCTCTCGTTGGCGGGTTTGGTCCCTCGACTTTGGACTTTATTTCTTTTTCTTCTCTCGTCGGCTACAAAGGAAATTTCCGGGTGTTACATCCATTCATCCCGGTACTACGAAGATGTATCAAGACATGAAGAAGGATTATTAGTGGCTAGGTATGAAGCGCGACGTAGTGGGTACGTGAGTAAGTGTCTTACTTGCTTGACGGTGAAGGAAGAGCATCAGAAGCCATACGGGAATATCCAACCTTTGGATATACCCAAGTGGAAGTGGGATGGACTTTATTACGAAGCTACCGCGCACCGCGCGAGGGTACAATGTTATATGGGTGATAGTTGATCGTCTGACGAAGAGTGCTCACTTCCTACCGATCCACGAGACATATTCATTTGATAGGTCGGTAGACCTATTCATCAAGGAGATTGTGACTCATCATGGTGTGCCGGTGTCTATTATGTCTGATCGTGACACCCGGTTCACATCTAAATTTTTGAAGAAATTTCATGATGCGAGGGGGACGAGGATTACATATCAGCACGGCTTATCACCCCCAGACAGATGGTCAGTCAGAAAGAACCATTCAGACGCTAGAAGATATACTTCGGGCATGCGTCATTGACTTGGGAGGAAGTTGGGGTGACCACTTGCCGATTAGCCGAGTTCTCATATATCAATAGCTACCATGCCAGGAACGGCATGCCTCCTTATGAGATGCTATACGGTAGGAGATGTAGAGCACCCGCTTGTCGGAGTGAAATTGGCCATAAAGAGTTAGGGAGCGTCGAGGTGGTCGAGGCTACGATTAAGAAGCTGGAAAGGATCAAAGCCTTTAGGAAGGAAGCTAAAGATAGGCAAAAGTCGTACGCCAATAAACGACATAGACCGATTGCGTTCCAGGTGGGTGATAGAGTTATGCTGAAAGTCTCACCTTGGAAGGGCATCATTCGGTTTAGGAAGCGGGGCAAGTTGAGCCCAAGATACATAGGGCCTTTCCGAATCATTGCTCGAGTAGGAGAGGTGGCCTCTAGGTTGGAGTTGCCCAGTGAGCTAAGTGGAATTCATTCGACATTCCACGTATCTCGCTTAAGAAAGTGCTTAGCCGAGGAGGATATGGTGGTGCCACTGGAGGATATTGAAGTGGATGAACGGCTCAATTATGTGGAGCAACCAGTGGCAATCATCGATCAAAAGGAGAAGAGGCTAAGGAATAAGGTGGTTCCCTTGGTGCGTGTACAGTGGAAGCACGGGAAGGGATCAGAGTCAACTTCGGAAGTTGAGGAGGAGATGAGGCAGCGTTACCCTCAACTATTCAACGACTAACAGGTTTCGAGGACGAAACCTAAATAAGGGGGGTGGACTTGTAACGCCCCAAATAAATTCTAAGCGAGCCAATTGATAATAATGGGCTTAGACGAGACCATTTAATGAAAATAAGACGGATATGGGTTATAGACCGAGTTAACTCTGCGGGTTATGAGTTTGACGAGTTTGAGATCCCGGGAACGCCTAGTATATATAAACGGATCAGCTTGAGCAGCTCTCATTTGCAACTCAAAACTCTAGTTCTAGAGAGAGAGAGTAGAGAGAGAAAGTAGAGAGAATTGAAGATCTAAGGCTCGGTTGATCTTGGGATTTAAGATTGGCGTTCGTGAGCATCCAAACAACAAGAAAACGCCAAGAATCCAGGTAAGAAACATCATCTAATAGTTCCTTTTGATGTAAACCCGGATTCTAGGGTTTGGGGTTTTTGAAAATGGTAAAGATCTGCCCAAAACTCACGTTTTTGTGTAAGAAAACATGTAAGAAGCTTAGAAATAGCTTATTGGGTGATAAACCAAGGTTTTGGATGTAAAATATTGAAGTTTTGGGTCAAAAATGGGTTGGTTCGTAATTTTTAGCCCGTTCTGCGAAACTGGGTGTTCATCCAGCGAAACTAGATATTCAATCAGCGAAACTGTGGATCTTCCTGCGAAATTATAGTTTCGCAGGTAGTTTCGCAGACATGTTTTTCCAACGAAAGTTGGGCGAAGGTGGCAGCAAAACTGGCAGCGAAGATGCCAGCGAAACTGCCAGCGAATGTGCTAGCGAAACTAGCAGCGAAACTGCTGGTGAAACTAGCAGCGAAAATGTTGGCAAACCTAGCTGCGAAATTGCTAATCTTGCAGCGAAATTAGCAGTGAATTTAGGCAGAAAGTAACCCCTTTAAGTGTTAGCTATTCTGCATGCTGTGTAGAGTGATCCTAGCCTTGTAAGCTTAGCCTAGAAGTTATTCGTGGTATCCAGGTGAGTTCTAGATCCCCTATTTATAAGTTTTCCATGTTTTGGGGCTATTATGCATACTAAATTTACGTTTTTAAATGGCCCCAGCCAGGGGCGTTGCCCCTTGGACCCCACTAGGGGCTGCTGCCCCTAGGACCCCGCTGTCAGGGGCTGCCGCCCCCGAACCACCGCTGTCCCGCGGCGGGTCAGTTATGTTTTATGATGATTAGTACTTGGTATGTTGTGTTCTTAATAAGTTTATATATATTAAAGTGGAAGATAATATTAATGAAAAGTGAAACTTAATGAATGTTACCCCCGGGCCCGTTTGATGATGAAAAGTCTTGCAAGCACTATGATAGACTTCACTTATGTGAGTCTGATGTATGATGATGGATCTGTATTCATGAGCGGGCTATATGCCTTGCAGTGTGGATCAACTGTCGGGGGTTAGCTACCGTTTCATGTGTACCGACAGGGATTGACATTTGTTGTCGATCAACATGGAGCTCTTGCTTTGTGCAATCTCGTTTATGATGAAAGTGAAAGATAATGAAAGATAATGAATGAATGAAAGATAATGAACATGCTTATTATGATGCAAGTAATGTTATGTACTATGTTGTATGTATGGTCATTATATGAAGGATAAAGTTTATATTTACTTATATTATTTAAAACTAGAACTCGCTCAGCGAAGCTGACTTTTGTGCATAATAGTTGGCAGGTAAGAGCTGATGCTGAGGATGGCACACGGAGCTACTTGGGGAGCTATGGATGGCATTCAAGTTTATGAAATCCTTTATTGTAATTTAAGAACAAGTAATAAGTTTTGTTTACAATTAAATGACAAATGTATGAGTACGATGTGTTTTTTAGAGGTTTAAATGAATGTCTAATTATTTCCGCTGTAATGTTTTATTATTAAACTGATTTTGTGCTATGATTAACCAACTGTGAGGCTTCCCGGGAACGGGGCCTTACATCATTTAGATTGAACTTAGTGGATTTGTGGGCAAGAGAGTTTGAAGATGGTTGTGGAGCGTAGCAGACACAGTATGTGTAGGAGTGACACGATTATAAAGGTGATTTGCCTATTTTCAAGTTTGCTTTTGGTTTCTATTGGAAAGTAGATACTATGTTCCTTTTGTGGTTGTTTAGCTTGAATATAGTGATCGTTATAATCGAATTTGATTAGATTAGTTAATGAGGGTGTTTAGAAAGCTTGAGAATCGAAATTGCATATTAAGAATGGATGTTATGGATAAAGAAAACTATCCATGCGATAACTATTGTTGTTTAATGTTTTTGTATAACTAGTTACTTTTTCATGTATTTTATTAACCTTTCGAGAATACTTTAATGCACAAATCTATAAGCAACCAATTTCAATTCAAATAAGAATAAATATTATCCACTTGGTCGTGTTACCTTGATTTAACTTTCTTTTCATCAATCACATATTGGGTTTCATGTTTGACATGTGATTAGATTTATTCCGTAACGATAATTTGATTCTCGGTTTTTATTAACTGAATACGAGTAGTTTTTGAATCATTTAAAACAGGTATCCATGGTCTAGTGCTTAATAATGGATTCCATGGATGGATAGTTGTCATTTGGATTGAACTTAGTGGATTTATGAGCAAGAGTGTTTGAAGATGGTTGTGGAGAGTTACAGATGCATTTTGTGTAGTAGTGGATCGATTTTAAAAGTGATTTGTTTATTTTTATATTCGCTTTTGGTTTTTATTTGAAAGTAGACACTATCTTCCCTTTGTCATTGTTTAGTTTGAATTTAGTGATCATTATAATCGGATTTGAGTAGATTCATTTATGTGGGTGTTTAGAAGACTTGAGAATCAAATTGGCATATTATGAATGGGTGTTATGGATCACAAATACTATCCATGCGAGAACTATTGTTGATGAATGTTTTTGTATAACTAGTTCCTTTTTCATGTATTTTATTTACCTTTCGAGAATACTTTAATGCACAAATCTTAAGCACCCAATTTCGATTGAATTAAGAATAAGTGTTATCCACTTGATCGTGTTACCTTGATTTAACTTCCTTTTTAATCAATCGCATATTGGGTTTCATGTTTGACATGTGATTACATTTATTCTGTAACTATAATTTGATTCTCGATTCTTATTGAGTGAATAAGAGTGATTTTTTATCATTTAAAACTTGTATCTATGGTCTACTACTTAATAATGGATTCCATGGGTGGAGAGTTGTCATTTGGATTGAACTTAGTGCATTTGTTAGCAAAAGTGTTCGAAGATGGTTGTGGAGTGTTGCGGATACATTTTTTGTAGTAGTGGATCGATTTTAAAAGTGATTTGTTTATTTTCATGTGCTGTTTTGGTTTCTATTTAAAATTAGATACTCTCTTCCCTTTGTGGTTATTTAGTTTGAAATAATTGATCATTATAATCGGATTTGATTTAGAAGGCTTGAGAATCGAACTAGCATATTATGAATGTGTGTTATGGATCGCGAAAACTATCCATGTGTGAGCTATTGTTTTTTAATGTTTTTGTATAACTAGTTACTTTTTCATGTATTTTATTTAGCTTTCGAGAATACTTTAATGCACAAATCTATAAGCACCCAATTTCGATTGAAATAAGAATAAATGTTATCCACTTGGTCGTGTTACCTTGATTTAACTTCATTTTAATCAATCACATATTGGGTTTCATGTTTGACATGTGATTACATTTATGCTGTAACTATAATTTGATTCTCAGTTCTTATTGAGTGAATACGAGATGTTTTTTTATCATTTAAAAGATCCATGGTCTAGTGCTAAATAATGTATTCCATGTGTGGAGAGTTGTCATTTGGATTGAACTTAGTGGATTTGTGAGCAAGAGAGTTCGAAGATGGTTGTGGAGTGTTGCGGACGCATTTTGTGAAGGAGTGACTCGATTTTAAAGGTGATTTGTTTATTTTCATGTTTGCTTTTGGTTTATATTTGAAAGTAGATACTATCTTCCCTTTGTGGTTGTTTAGTTTGAATTTAGTGATCATTATAATTGGATTTGATTTGATTTGTTTGTGAGGGAAGTCTTAAGAATCGAAATTGCATATTAAGAATGGGTGTTATGGATAGCGAAAACTATCCATGCGAGAACTGTTGTTGTTTAATGTTTTTGTATAACTAGTTTCTTTTTCATATATTTTATTAACCTTTCGAGAATACTTTAATGCACAAATATATAAGCAACAAATTTCGATTCAAAAAAGAATAAATGTTATCCACTTGGTCGTGTTACCTTGATTGAACTTCCTTTTCATCAATCACATATTGGGTTTGATGTTTGACATGTGATTAGATTTATTCCGTAACTATAATTTGACTGTCGGTTCTTATTGACCGAATACGAGTGGTTTTTGAATCATTTAAAACTGTTATCCTGGTCTAGTGCTTAATAATGGATTCTATGGATGGATAGTTGTCATTTGGATTGAAGTTAGTGGATTTATGAGCAAGAGTGTTCGAATATGGTTGTGGAGTGTTGCAGATGCATTTTATGTAGTAGTGGATCAATTTTAAAAGTGATTTGTTTATTTTCATGTTCGCTTTTGGTTTCTATTTGATAGTAGATACTATCTTCCCTTTGTGGTTGTTTAGTTTGAATTTAGTGATCATTCGGAATTGATTAGATTAGTTATGTGGGTGTTTAGAAGCCTTGAGAATCGAATTGGCATATTATGAATGTGTGTTATGGATTGCGAAAACTATCCATGCGAAAACTATTATTTTTAATGTTTTTATATAACTTGTTTCTATTTCATGTATTTTATTTAGCTTTTGAGAATGCATACTTTAATGCATAAATCGATAAGCACCCAATTTCGACTAAAATAAGAATAAATGTATCCACTATGTCGTGTTACCTTGATTTAACTTCTTATTAATCAATCACATATTGGGTTTCATTGTTGACATGTGATTACATTTATTCCGTAACTATAATTTGATTCTCAATTCTTTTTGAGTGAACACGAATGGTTTTTGATCATTTAAAACTCTTATCCATGGTCTAGTGCTTAATAATGGATTCCATGGGTGGAGAGTTGTCATTTGGATTGAACTTAGTGGATTTGTGAGCAAGAGAGTTCGAAGATGGTTGTGGAGTGTTGCGGACTTGTGTAGGAGTGACACAATTTTAAAGGTGATTTGTTTATTTTCATGTTCGCTTTTGGTTTCTTTTTGAAAGTAGATACTATCTTCCCTTTGTGGTTGTTTAGTTTGAATTTAGTGATCATTATAATCAGATTTGATTAGATTATTTTATGAGGGTGTTTAGAAGGCTTGAGAATCGAAATTGCATATTAAGAATGGGTGTTATGGATAAAGAAAACTATCCATGCAAGAACTGTTGTTGTTTAATGTTTTTGTATAACTAGTTTCTTTTTCATGTATTTTATTAACCTTTCGAGAATACTTTATGTAACACCCCAGAAATTCAGCCTAATAAGAAACCTTAAAACATAATAGGGCCCAATAAAGGCCCGGATTGATTTGGCCTTAGCCAAGAAAACTTAGATAAGAAACAATATTTTGAGCCCATTTAAGGCCCAATATGAATTTACCAACTAAATGAATAAGTAATCATAAAATAACGAATCGTTATGTGACTCAAGGAAAATATAGAAAGATCCAAACTAAACAGATTCAAATCCCATACCGGGTAAAGTTCAGTAATCTAACGCGTACTAACGTCTAAGTTTCATCAGAATTTCCTTATAATGGCTTGATATCCTACCAAAAGCATTGTTAATCATGAATCATATTGTAAATAATGCTTGCTAAAAGATTATACATCAAAGGTGCATAATCAACTGAGATACGTGGGAGAAACGCGAATACTGGTTACACCGGCATTTAACTGACATCGGTTATGTCAACCGAGCCCTATAACATCGTAAATATTTATCTAATTATTATATTTATTATAATATTCTAATTTTGAGAGGGAGACGTTATCTAGAGCAAATGCGTTTCGAGACGCGACCGAGGCGTGTGCCGGCCTGAGATTTAGTCAGACCCGAGAATTTGACGATAAATATACCCAATTGTTTTATTTCAAGTAGAAGTAATTAGATACATCTACTATAGGTCTTCTAACGAGATTTGATCCAAAAGACCGTTTGACACGCGATCACGAAGATCACGGTGCGTATACGCGATATTGAAGGAAAACCCACCTAAAAACCCTAAGTATACAAGCCTAACATTCATGGAGCCGGCGACTGGCGGCGGGTGCCACACATGATCTTCTTCCCCTCGACGAGCTCTTTGCAATGGTGGTAGCTATGTTCTCTAATTCGTGGCGGTTTGAAAGTTATCTGCTAATGAAGGTGGCAGCAGCGGCTAGGGTTTTCGGCGACTTGGTGGTTGCCGGTCGTGGCAGTACTGGCCGGAGGTAGGGACCGATGGTGGTTCGTGGTGGTTGCTGCTGTTTGAGGTGAATTAGAACCGTTTGATGTTTTTCTAGTGGTTGCATGTTGAATTCAAAGCAAGATCCTTGATATTTGGTGGTTTGGAGCCGTTCTCCGGCGCGATTTACGGCAGCTCTAGGGCTGCCGGTGGCGGCCAACGGCGATCCATGATGGATGGTGGCTGCCTGTGGTGGCTAATGGTGGTAAGGGCTGTGACGGGGCTGTTTGGTAACGTGTTTTGTTAGACCCTGAAAGGATCATACATGTCAATTCAAGTGCTGGGTTGATGGTTGTTCTGCTGGAAAATCCCACAAGTCCAAGAACCAATGCAGATGAAGAATCTGCATGAAGAATAGCAGACAAGTGTCGGCTAACCGCATTTGTATATGCGGATGACATAGAACAAATGCTGACAAGTGTTTGTTCTTCCGCATTAACAAATGCGGATAGCCAAACACAAATGCTGACGAGTAATTTGTACATCCGCATTTACTAATGCGGATGCTCAGCAACTAATGCGCCAAGTGTTTGCTCATCCGCATTAGTCAATGCTATGACCAAACACCAATTTTGAAGAAGATAAAGAAATGCTAATGAAGATCAACACATCCACATTAGTTAATTTGGATGAACAAAGGAAATGCTGATAAAGACTTTTGTACTTAGACTAGTTCTCTGATGTATAGGTCAGGGGTAGTTTAGTCTTTTTATTAAAGGCAACTTGTTAGCCTATAAATAGAATAGAAAACTGTTGGATTCTTTATGCCCAAGACACATAGAATATTGATGTGGTTAGTACGTTATGATCCAAGTCGGGTCATACCCAATAACAAGCTTAGCAAACACCGATTATGTTGGATTCTTTATGCCCAAGACACATAGAACATTGATGTGGTTAGTACATTATGATCCAAGTCAGGTCATACCCAATAACAAGCTTAGCAAACACCAAATAATATTTAATTGATGATATGATCATACAATTAAATAAATACACCAATTTAAAAAATGGGTTTTCTAAATAAGTTGCATATGAGATTGAACAACTTATATGGATATTTTGTTCATGGATATTATTTGTAATGTTGTTTAATTTAGTTAAATAACATCAAATAATAATAATAGTGTGTGTATAAGTTATATAATTAAAAGGTTAATTAGATAACTTATAATTGTAATTAGTTAAACAAAATAAAAGGGAGTTTTTGGGGGGAAAACCCCAAAACCTTTGGAATTCGGCCACCCCCTTTAAGGGGTCTTTGGCCTTTTGTTTTGACAATTATTATTTCTAGAAAACATACACACATCCTCTATTCTCTCACACACATGCAAAGGACCAAGAACCCACTTTCTCTCTACTTTCTTGAAGGTGTTCAAAGCTGAAAATTCGATTTTCAGCTCATCTTGGTTCGAGATTGGTGTTAAAATCCTAGCAACAAGGTGTTTGCTTGATGCTTGTGGGTATGGATGCTTGAGGACACCTCTCCTTGGTGTTTTGGTCATTCAAGAACCTCATCTTCTTCACCTAAATTCGTTTTTCTGCAGCTCTACAAAAGGTAGTTTGTATGACTTGTTTTGGTTGTATATTATTCTTGATAGCTAGTTCATACACATATATATGATCCTTATGTTCTTGGGTTTGTTGTTATTATGATATGAGCCTTAGTTTTCAGATTACAAATGATAATATTAAGGTGTTAATCCGCTGCGTTTTCAAGTTTAAATGGTTAAACTACTTTGATATGGTCCAACAAACCCAACATTGGCATCTAGAGCCGGATATGTGGATGACTAGTTTCTTTTGTCCTTGTAAAATTGGTTTTATAGGACCTTAACAACCTTATAGGGCTGTTTTGTGGTGATGTTTTAAATCCCAACTTTTCAAGGTTATATCTAACATGCTTGTGATTAAACCTTGAAAGAAAGATATCAAATGGTTGATTGTGTTTTGTTTGGGCAAAAATACCCTAAATTCTTGGTTTATGTTGGCTGAAAATTTAGGGTCATATGGGGATTTATTTGGTTCTTGAATGTTTTCATATTGGTGCATAACCTAGCCTTGACCTTGTGTTGATTTGGTTTTGAATGGATGTT
>CM046041.1:12911370-12918870 GCA_025215565.1 Flaveria ramosissima
TCGAGAAGAGATGGGAAACATGCTCAATATCATTTGATTGAATAGTTGACCCAGCCCCTTGTTGTTTGAAAAAACCCTCCACTTCAATTGGTATTTTTTCACGAAAAGTAGACATGAGATAACAAATCCAGTGTTTCACTAAGCTTTCGAATAGTGGTCCCGAATTCAAGTTGATTCTATTTTGCCTCTTCCTCAGAGAAAGACGATCAAAAAATTCCCAATCATGGTCCTTGCGGATCGGATCATCCCTATAATATACAAAGACAAACTCCAGATATTTGAGATCTTTCTCTTTGAATAATATCTCAATTCCAGCGACGGTTTCATTAGATATCTTACAACTAGAATCGCTCTTTTTTCCGATCCAGTCCCTCCACCACCGCGAACCCCAGTTAGATTCAGGCATGCTACACTTTTTAGTTATTGGGAGAACCCAAGTACTCTCTTTCGGATTCAGGAAAGAACTCTCATAGATCTTTTTCCTTTTGGAAGATACAGGAGCGAAACAATCAACCTATTGATATTGGAAGACCCAACGGATTCTTCCAATGTATAATTTCTGGGTCCAATGGAATTCATAGGTATAGGAAGAAGCCCTATCAAATAGGTATTTTTTCTTTCGACCATATTTCGATTGTTACACCCTTGATCGTGAAATATCGATTGCTTGTTGAACCCTGTGAATTGTGTGAAAGTAGGATACTCCAAATTCGGGAGTCAAAAAGTTTTATAAAACGTTCTTGGTGGAAAAAAATGTGAATGAAAGATCCCACTGAATTGAATTGAGTCCAGGAATCTAAGAAATAGTGAGAATTCTTGATCTCTCTCAATATCTCTCTTAATTCTAAAATCCAGGACTTGAATTCATGTCCAGTCATTAAATTCCTCCTGATTTATTAGAACTAAAAGAATTCCATTTAAGCATCTCATTGCTTTAGTTGAAAGATTCTATTTGAATTGGAATCTGGTCATTCACTATGACCCGCTAAGCATCCATGGCTGAATGGTTAAAGCATCCAACTCATAATTGGCGAATTCGTAGGTTCAATTCCTACTGGATGCACGCCAATGGGACCCTCCAATAAGTCTATTTGAATTATGTAAGGCCCCGTTCCCGGGACGCCTACAGTTGGTCATTCATCGCACATAAAATATAATATTTACATTACATTAAGAAACCATTGCAGCGGAAAACATTCAAAAATGACATCATATTTCATTATAAATACTTTTGCCAAATAATACATCATTATCCGGTTACAAATTCATGTTTGCATTACTTCACAAAAGCTATATAATTGGATGCCATCCCAAAAGAGCTGAGTAACTTCGCCGTGCCATCCTCAGCAATCATTTACCTGCCAACTGGAAAATGCAATAAAAGTCAGCGTTGCTGAGTGAGTTCTAGTTTTAATAATAAAACATACTTTACTTTCATATAAAACCATTCGTTACTTTAACGTGATCACACATCATACGTACGCATAGATAATATCATTATTATCTTCTTCATTCATTCATTCGTTCATTCGTTCCTTTTAACTTACTTGCGCAACGGACATCATCCATACCAATACCATATGCTACACCCCAATTAGTCACAGCTACCGGGCCGAAGTCAATAAATGAACAGCTAAACGTATGCCACGGTACTGGGGTTAACCGATCAGTCTTAGCTACTGGGCCGAAGTCAATAAATGAACAGCTAAACGTATGCCACAGTACTAATGATAACCGACGGTCATAGCCACTGGGCCGAAGTCAATAAATGAACAGCTAAACGTATGCCACAGTACTAAGGGTAAGCGGTAGAGGTTCCACATAATGGTCAATCACAAAGAAGGACCCGTTATCCGATGCATGCAAGACGTGTCATTTCTTTCCACTTCACGTTACATAATACTTTATTTCATTTGTCATAATACGTAAAACCATAGGAAAGATAATCATTCATCATAATAAGGATCATATCATACACATTCATCATCATCATACCGGGCAACATCATACATTCATAATATGCATAAATATGCAACATCATCATCATCATGCCCTACATGCACTCTAAGGCCATAACTATCCTCTTACATGTTCTTACGGGTTACCTTACGTCCAAACTTACATCTGCACCTTTCCCCGAAGACCAGAAGTCAAACTACACATTCATTCGAGTGCAACAGCCCTATTCGGGCGTATGGACACCCTTCAGTCGCATGGCCTCCATGCGACTGAACATCATGCGACTGGACCCATGCAGATGGTCATCTATGCGAATGAACATCCAATCGTGCGTATGGACCTTGTGCGAATGGGATTACTGCGAATGGGCACCTATGCGACTAACCTCATGCGTATGGACTCATGCGACTAAGCATCTATGCGACTGAACCCTCAGTCGCACATCCCTCATGCGACTGGACTCCCAGTCGTGCGACTGAACCCCAATCGTGCGAATGACCTTCAATCGCCCTCATTCGGCCGTATGGCCTTCATTCGGTCGCCTAGCCCTAGCTGATGCAGAATGGAGTTCATCCCGAACCCAATCTGCCATTTTCGGCCTCCAAGCTCATCCAAACCCATTCTAAGCCTAAATCAACCCTCCTGGACCTTAGGAATGTATACCATAACACCATACAAGCACCCACAAGCCCGAAATCATACACTAAACACACCATACACATCACACCCAAATGGGTCAAACATACACACACATAAAAACGGGTTTTTGACATCTTCCAGCCCCAAAATCAGTTGAAAACAAGTAAAAGTGGGGTCTTAGAACTCACACAATCGAGCACAAAGACAAGAGCTTCGATTTGGCTTGCTACTCGACGGATTTGGACACCCGAATCACCCGAAACACCACTTTTCTCCCTTTTCTCCTCTTTCTCTCTTCTCTCTTCTTTGTGAGCTGAATATTTGGAGTGTGTGGGGAGAGTGGGCTGCCCTCTCCCTACACATACCACCACATCTCCCAACTTTTCTTCGTTGGCGAGTTTGGTCCCTCGACTTTGGACTTTATTTCTTTTCTTTCTTCGTCGGCTTCAAAATAATAAATTTCCGGGTGTTACAAGTCCACCCCCCTTAAATAGGTTTCGTCCCCGAAACCTGTCATTCCTCGAACAAACGTGGATAATGTTGTCTCATTTCTTCCTCAGTCTCCCACGTTGACTCGGATCCCTTCCTGTGCTTCCACTGTACACGCACTAGAGGAACCACTTTATTCCTTAGCCTTTTCTCCTTTCGGTCGATGATTGCCACTGGTTGCTCCACATAATTGAGCCGTTCATCTACCTCGATATCTTCCAATGGGACAATCATATCTTCATCTGCTAAGCACTTCCTTAGATGAGATACATGGAATGTCGGGTGAATTCCACTTAACTCATCTGGCAACTCCAGTCTATAGGCTACCTCTCCTACTCGAGCAATGATTCGGAAAGGGCCTATATACCCTCGGCTCAACTTGCCCCGCTTTCGGAAGCGAATGATACCCTTCCAAGGTGAGACCTTCAACATAACCCGGTCACCCACCTGGAACTCAATCGGCCTGCGCCGTTTGTCAGCATACGACTTCTGTCTATCTTTGGCTGCCTTCATGAAGGCTTTGATCTTCTCAAGCTTCTCAGTCGTAGCCTCGATTACCTCGACGCTTCCCAACTCCTTCTGACCAATATCACCCCAACAAACGGGCGTTCTGCATCTCCTACCGTATAACATCTCATATGGAGGCATGCCAATGCTGGCATGATAACTGTTGTTGTATGAGAATTCGGCTAACGGTAGGTGGTCATCCCAACTTCCGCCAAAATCAATCACACATGCCCGAAGCATGTCTTCCAGCGTCTGGATGGTCCTTTCTGACTGACCATCAGTCTGGGGATGATAAGCCGTGCTGATATGTAACCTCGTCCCCATAGCATCGTGGAACTTCTTCCAGAATTTAGATGTAAACCGAGTGTCGCGATCCGACACAATAGACACCGGCACACCATGACGTGTTACAATCTCCCTGATGAACAGATCAGCCAACCTCTCTGATGAATATGTCTCGCGGATCGGTAGGAAGTGAGCACTCTTCGTCAAACGATCAACTATCACCCATATGGCATCGTACCCTTTCGGGGTACGCGGTAGCTTAGTAATGAAATCCATGGTGATGTGCTCCCACTTCCATTCCGGTATATCCAAAGGTTGTATCTTCCCATACGGCTTTTGATGCTCGGCCTTCACCTGTAAGCAAGTAAGGCACTTACTCACGTACTCCACCACATCGCGCTTCATACCCGGCCACCAATAATCTTTCTTCATATCATGGTACATCTTCGTGGCACCCGGATGAATGGAGTACCGAGTCTTGTGAGCTTCATCCATTATCTTCCCCCGTAGATCCCCAAAACGAGGAATCCACACACGATCAAATCGGGTTCTAACACCGAGCGTGTTTTTACCCAATTCTCCAACCAGACCTCTCATTCTTTCAGAGTTAAGATGATCTTCTTTCAATGCTCATCTTGAAACTCTTTAACCTGCTTCATCACATCGGAGGTCATGATCAGCTGATATGCTTTCACCTGAATCGGCTCGGGCCTCTCTTTCCGGCTAAGGGCATCAGCCACCACGTTGGCCTTGCCCGGATGGTAGTGGATCTCACAATCATAATCCTTTATAAGTTCCAACCACCGCCTCTGCCTCATGTTCAAATCCTTCTGCTCAAAGAAGTACTTCAGACTCTTGTGGTCAGTGAATATGGTGCACTTCGTCCCGTAGAGGTAGTGCCTCCAAATCTTTAATGCAAAGACCACGGCTGCCAGTTCCAAGTCATGAGTAGGATAATTGACCTCATGAACCTTCAACTGTCGGGATGCATAGCTATGACCTTTCCTCTCTGCATTAACACGCACCCCAACCCCGAGTAAGAAGCATCGGAATAAACCACCAGATCCTCACTCCCATCGGGTAATGACAGAACAGGAGCTTGAGTCAATCTCGCCTTCAGTTCTTCAAACGCCTTCTCTTGAGCTTGACCCCATACGAACTTCACATCTTTTCGAGTCAACTTGGTTAGTGGAGAAGCAATCTTAGAGAAGTCTTGAATAAATCTTCTGTAGTAACCCGCCAAACCCAAGAAACTGCGAATCTCGGATGGCGTTTTTGGTGACTTCCATTGCATAACCGCCTCCACTTTCGCCGGGTCCACCATAATCCCATCAGGATTCACCACGTGACCCAAGAACTGAACTTCGCGCAACCAGAACGCGCACTTGGAGAATTTTGCATACAACTTCTCCTTTCTCAACGTCTCTAGAACCTCCCGAATGTGACCGGCATGCTCTGCTTCGCTCCTCGAGTAAATCAGGATATCATCAATAAACACAATCACTGATTTATCCAACATAGGCCGACACACACGGTTCATCAAATCCATAAAAGCAGCTGGCGCGTTGGTCAAGCCAAAGGACATGACAAGAAACTCGTAGTGACCATAGCGCGTACGGAAAGCTGTTTTAGGAACGTCTTGCTCCTTCACCTTCAACTGATGGTAACCAGATCGAAGATCTATCCTTGAAAACCAACTGGCACCCTGAAGTTGATCGAACAAATCATCTATCCTCGGTAAGGGGTATCGGTTCTTCACTGTCAACTTGTTCAGCTCGCGGTAGTCGATGCACATCCTCATACTACCGTCCTTCTTCTTTACAAACAGGACCGGAGCACCCCAAGGAGAAATACTCGGTCTAACGAACCCCTTATCAAGCAACTCTTGCAACTGCTCCATCAACTCTTTCATCTCGGTCGGAGCCAACCGATACGGTGCCTTGGCAACAGGTTGGGCACCCGGTATCAGATCAATCTGAAACTCAATCTCTCTGTCAGGTGGCACTCCTGATAAGTCCTCTGGGAACACATCTGGAAAGTCACACACAACCGGTACATCGGCTAGTTGTGGTGTTGGCGTATCCACATCCTTTACATAGGCCAAGTAGGCACTACATCCACGCCTCATACACTTTCCCGCCACTGCCATCGAGATCACCTTCGGAATCGTAGTAACCCGATCACCATATACCGTCACTGAACTACCGTCAGGCGCCGACAACCGAATCATCTTCTTGCGACACACAATGTTCGCCTCGAAGTCCGCTAACCAATCCATCCCAAGAACCAAATCAAAACCACCTAAGGTCATCACAAACGGTCTAACAGGAAACTTATGACCCTCGAGCTCCACATCACAATTCTCTATCATCTCAGAAATCCTGGTAGACTTTCCTATGGCAGTTTCTACATCAAAGGGCGCATCAACACGTCTACTACTAACAGGCAGCTTAGCACAGAAAGCAGCAGAAATAAAACTCCTACTAGCACCAGAATCAAATAACACAGAAGCTAAAGTTTGGTTCACCAGAAACGTACCGGACACAACGTCAGGGTCCGTCCTAGCCTCCTCCTGTGTCATGGTGAATGCCCTGGCACTCGCCCTCGGTCCATCACCTCCCGTCCTATTCGCCCCTGAACTCTCAGCCCTCGGCTTCTTGCAATCCCTGCTCATATGACCATTTCCCCACAGTTAAAACATTTGCCCGTCAGGCAATCCTTCGCCATATGCCCAGTCTTCCCACACTTGAAGCACACGTTCAAACCCAGCTGCACTCTCCTGCATGCTCCTTTCCACACTTACCACATCTCCTCGACCCTGCTCCCGGTGTGGCCACGCGGCGGTCATCCACCCGTGTCTTTTTGTTACCCGTCGAGGCCTCACCCCGACCAAACCTCTTCCCGTTCCAGCTTCGATCACCACCACCCTTCCTATTCGCTTCAACCGTCACCACTCCCCTCTCATCATAAAGTCTTCCGGCCAAATCAACCGCCGACCTAAACGTACTTGGCCGGGCGGCGATCATATGCCGGCGGACATCCACCGGTAAACCCTGGATGTACCTCTTGATCTTCCGAGAAAGAGGCGTCACCTGATCCGGCACCAACCGTGCCATCTCGTTGAACTTGGTAGTATATTGCTGGTGTGTCATGGATCCCGCCTCCAGCTGCAGGAACTCCCTCTCAATCTTATCCATTTCCCTGTGAGGACAGAACTCCTCAATTACCATCTTCTTCAGTTCGGGCCACCTCATTCTCCCGATCGCCCGATTACCCTCAGCTTGGACAATGTTGTCCCACCAGCATAATGCCGAGTCCACAAAGGAGTGGGTGGCAAACTTTACCTTCTGATCTTCTCGGCATTCGCTTATGTCGAGAACAGCCTCCATTTCTCTCACCCATCGGTGAGCAGCGGCAGCATTGCCATTACCGTCAAAAGTAGGGGGCTTGCATCGCATAAACACCCCGTAGTTACAGCCTCGTGCCACCTCCCGCACAGGCTCCTCTTCCTCTTCCTCCTCATTATCGGAGAAAATCGTTTCAGGCTCCGGTTGCTCCCCCGAGGCCCGGTTTCTCTCCTTCGTTCCCCTCCTTCACAGCTTTGATGACTTCGGTCACCAC